>JASSUY010040418.1:0-29108 GCA_032466535.1 Forpus xanthops | reverse complement strand
GGGCAGGACGGGGCAGGACGGGGCGGGACGGGGCGGGACGGGGTCGGACGGGACGGGACGGGGCAGGACGGGGCAGGACGGGGCAGGACGGGGCGGGACGGGGTCGGACGGGGTCGGACGGGGTCGGACGGGGCGGGACGGGACAGGACGGGGTCGGACGGGGCAGGACGGGCCGGACGGCAGGCGAGCGGGCGGAGAAGGGATGGGAGGAGGCTGAGGGGGGAGGCAGGCGCTCTGACAGCCGCGCCGATGTGATGAGTCATGCGAAGGCAGCCAGACGCGTAGGATCTTCACAGGAACCCGAAGGAAACCTGAGAGCACATTCCCGGTTACCTAATCTCTGCCTCAGGATTTCCCTGCGCTCATCGTTTCCGGCGCCGGTGTCGCCTTCACGGGCTCCCTCTCGCCGTTCCGGACGGGCCCGGAGGGTAAGCGGGGCTGAAGGCGGCCCGACCCGGCCTGGATTCTCCTCGCTGCCGGACGGAGCGAACACCAGTTCGGAAAACCGAGGGGGTTAGCGTGAGGGAAAGCGACAATTAAAGATAGGGAATGTCAGCAGAAATGTCCTCTGCGGAAGCGCTGTGCTTTGGTGAAGGGTGGGAGGGGGAGATGCGGGTCCATTTTCCGACTTCCAGCATTTAGCAGTAAAACTTCTGGCACGTACTGTGAGGTGCTGAGCGCTGGCACAGGGTGCCCAGAGGAGCTGTGGCTGCCCTGTGGCTGCAGTGCTCGAGGCCAGGTTGGACACAGGGCTTGCAGCAGTCTGCTCCAATGGAAGGTGTCCCTGCCTGTGACAGCGGGTTGGACTTGGATGGGCTTTAAGGTCCCTTCCAACCCACACAGCGCTGATTCTCTGAGGTCACCATATGGGTAGTCGTTGGTTTCAGAAATCGTACACTACGTGATCTCTACCTATTCAGTGTTCTGATGAAGGGGATAAGTAGCTGGAGATACTACGCCAAATGAAACTTAAAGTTGCAGCCAGTCAGTGGGAGATAAACTGTAGCTGATACTCTACTGCTGCTTAATAAACGTCTTTCATTCGGGAAAGGCTTTTTGCCTTGTTTGACTCATTGCTGCTGAAAAGCTATTTTCAGACCTACCAGGTCCATAAATACCGACAACCAACAGGTATAATTGCTGCGCATTTAAACTGGCTTGTGCGCATGGGAGGCAGTGGTATCCTTAATGTCAGCTTAATGAACCCATGGCACAGCTGCACCTTGAGAAATGGCCAGATCACAGGCAGCAGTATTCTCGAGTTCCAGCAGACTGTAGCCAGGGTGGTGGTTTGCTGAAACGTGGTGTTCCCTGCGTTACCAGAATGAATCTGTCCTCCGTTCAGTGAACTGTTATTTCAGAGCCAAACTGATTTTAGAGTATTTCCGGCAACAGCACTGACTGATCACATTGTGACTGTGTAAAAGCCCTGGGAGTTAAAAATGCGATTGTCACTCTTTGAGTGCCACAGCCAAAAGCTATTAGAGCCGCGGAAAACTGAGTAGCTTGTCCTGAAAGAATCCAAGTAATTTCTTTCAATTTGTATGCAATTTATCTGTTTTCAGTGAAACATTAATTTCTTCAGGAACGCTAGGTGGGTTTGAGGGGTAGAAAACACTGCAGTTCTTTTTGACGATGATCACCCACAGTTGCAGCTGATGATGTCATTGCTGGATTTTGGGTTTATTCTTTTTGGTTTGTGTGTACATCATCAGTGAGTCACAAGCCTCAAGAGAATGCGTATCAGTGCAAGTATCAAAAAAGCAGTTTCAAGTTAATGAAAAGTAGTTTTTCTCTACAAATTATGAGGCAGTTGGAGTTTCTTAGAAACTAAAATCCAGATAATCTTGGTGTGATATGATGCCATGGAAGAGCCTCGGGTGACATGGTTTAGTGGGAGGTGTCCCTGCCCATGGCAGGGGGGTTGGAACCGGATGATCTTAAGGTCCTTTCCAACCCTGACTATTCTATGGTTCTATCTCAATTCTAAAAACTTCTAACAATATCTTAGGGAAGTAAGAGCTAATTCAACAAGATGTATGATCCCATTAGTGTTGTGTGGCAAACAGTGATTTAGGCTGTCCAAGAAAAAGTTCAAAAGCTTTTAGATAGTCTTTTTCTGAAATTGTTGTAAATCATTATTTATATTTTTTACTTGTTTCAAACAGCACATAAGAGCATCTGACATACCTACTCTGTCTCATGTTGAAATGTTAAAGTTACCAGATGTCCTTGATTCATCTTGGCAGTCCCCATGTGCTTTTCATCATTTGTCTAATTGCAAAGGACACTAATTAAAATGAAATAGAGTAGAACTTCATACTCCGGATACTTTGTCAAGTTTTGGCACTGTGGTCAAGTTAGTATTGTTTTGCTTCAGTATTAAATAAAGAGCTTATGGCTCTAAGCCATGCTGACATTTGTTTCTGGGAGGGAAAGGTGAAAAACTGTTCTTATTAACCTGCAGTGTGGAACATACGGTGGCTGTGGGTGGTATGGCTAAGTTAGGCAGCCAGGAACCTGCTATCACTTCACCAAGTGGAGGCAGTAGGGTGGGCAATTACCGCAGGAGGTAACCACGCTGTTAGTTACTGGTGTCCAGAAAAGGAAGCTCTAAATACAAAGTACTATCAAGTAAATCACTTATCTATGACAGGTGTGTTTGGTGCTGTTATGAAATGGTTTTAGTACTTAGTAACTCTGGAAGTTAAATTTAGAATGCCTCAGCGCGCTCCCAGTTGCTGGGTAGCAGTATGAATGGTTCCTATGAGATGACGTTAGGTGCATGGGATAAACTCACCATTCATAAAACTTTGACTCTGAAAATTACGTTCTGTCAAATGGAGGACCTGAGTTGAGAAGGACACACAGGCGTTTGCATCCTGTGTGCCTCCATCCTGTTGCGTTTTGGTTTTAAGAAGGTTTAACAGTGCTGTTTCAAAGGAAACCTGTTTTATTTTAGCCTTAAAATGGCGCCTCCCTTTTTAAATGTTGCTGGGGAGAAATAGGATTTGAGCAGGCCTTGGGGAGGTGAATTGTATGGAGTGCAAAAAAAAGTGCTTTTTAATTTTTGGTGACCTTTGGAAGTGGTTCCTGTACACTGACAAGTAGAAAGCGTGTAGGGTCATTAAGAATGATTTGACGATGCTTCAAATAACTATGATATACACTCCAGCACCAGACAAAAAAATATAATGGGAAAACACAATGGCAAACAAATTGCCTTTCTAAAGTGATCTCTTTAAAAAAGCAGGGCTTTTGTAATACACAAGAAATAGTTTTAGAATCTATATTCTGTTTTCCTGGCCACATGAAACCACCACAAAAGCAAGTATTTCCAAGCCTTTGTCTGTTCTCATTTTGAAGGCACATCTACTGTTGAATCTAGTGTTGTAAATGAGAGAATACACGAAATGACGCTTGCACAGGTATTCTTGAAAGAGAATACAGTTCTTTATTCATACTCATATGATAGGTATCGGTCAGCTTGTGAATGTGCCTGTATGGGCCTGTTCTCCTTATATCTCCTCAGATTCAATGAGACAATGATTGGTCAATTCACCAAAATAATTTCAATTGGTTAAGAGTAAAGACAGGAAGAATTTGAAAGGAATGCAGTGAGAAGGCTCCTGTTGACAAGCTGCATCAAGTTACCACAGTTTTACCAGCTCCTTTACTATAAGTACTGTATTAGGATGTGCTTAAATTCCAAAGTCCTTCTCTCTAGTTTTTTTTCTCTGTTTTGGATTTTTTAATGTTTTTAAGGTCAGGTCACAGCTTTTCCAGTTTAATAATCAAGGATTCTTCTGAAATATCCAAATCCATTGCAAAACACAGGATTTCAGTCCTGTATGCCACTTCCCAGCTGTTGTGGAAATTTCCAATCCCATTCCATAGGAAAATTCCATTTTCAGCCTTCCATTCAGACTTCTGGTTAGGAAAGGTGGTCTCTTGAATAGCAATAGCAAGAGACAGGCTATTAGTCCATGTCTATTTAGTTAGATTTGGAAATCTGTTAAAGAAAAGCGTGTGTAAGAAAGAACTAATGGAAAAGCTGAGCCCTTCAAAAGGACTAAACAGATCTGGAACGCTGTCAAAGCAGATACAGCGCAACATACCTTGTTTCTTATTAAGAAAAGCAAAGTCTGCTACATGGTAAAACCTTTGATTGACTGACTGAAGTGGGCTTGTAGATTAGCGCCCATGGGATTGCTGCAGCAAAACACAGCTGACCACAGAACACTTAGTAATGTGGTCTGGATGTTGTCAACTCATGAGATCATCCTGCAGGCAGCAGCAAACCAGAGGCTGGTATCTCCTCATTAAGGCTGATCCACTTCAGCAGTCACTCTTCATCACCATGATTTCCTTTTACTGCTAAACAGAGATGAGGAGCACAGACTTATGGATATCAGCAAACAGAGCTTGCTGGCAGTGCTCCTGTGCTAGGGCCTTCCTTTGTACTTTCCACTTTTGCAACACATTTCATCTGAGGCTGAAGTCCCACTGTACTGTACCATGTGAAAGTAACGCTGCTGGAATTCCTAAGCCTGCAGATCACTTCTGCTCACAGGAGCCAGCACAAAGGGATGTACTGCTTCAATCCCATTTACTTTCTGTTCTAAGGGTTTAACAGTGAGTGCATATTCTGCACTTTAGGGGTGGAGGGTGAGTATCATCCTACAATGAGAGCAAAATTTAAGGCAGGTGCCTCATGGGGTTGGAAATATACTGGTTCTTCCATAGACTTACTTTAAATGACTTGTTCATCATTTCACTGTGGATTTGATCCCTGATTCTGTGATATTCTGCTCCAGTCAGAAGACCTTGAATTTTACAGTCATGTACTTAGAAATGTCTTTAAAATTATTGTTTTTTTTTTTTTTAAATCAGTGCCAGAACGCAACCACTGCTGTGTCTATTATTTTCGTAGTATACGTGCTATAAGAGAACAGATAAAATAGAATGGTAGGATTCATAGGCTATGTATGCAGTGGGTGCACAGTCTCAAATTCTATGATTTAGCCACAGAAATTTTTGCTCCTTATAAAAAAACAAAAAAAGACTTCTAAAGAGACACACTGGTGTGATGTATTCCTTAGCATTTACACTCAAATGTGCAGTAAGTTTACATAGCAAAAAAGGTGTTACAAATTATGTCACAGTCTCTTATTGACATGCTACACTTCAGAGGTGTAATTTTTGTGCTAAGGAGACTTGTTCTTGAGTCCAAACCATTTTACTTTATCGACAACTATGATACATAAAGAATCACTAATGTAGTTGTAACTGTGTTGCTAAAATTGCAGTGGTTCACACTAAATAAATCAGAGTATTAGAAGTACACGTGTCATAAATTCCTAACTCTAAAATAATGCAGTGTGAGATACCAAACTGAGCAAGTATTCAAACAGCATGTTTGAGAAAAGCATCAGGATGCAATTAGAACCATTTATTGAGGTCTGTAGAGATTCCTTTTTACTTTCTCATATACATCACTAGACATTTTGTATTTTAAATATTCCCCTTCTCATTGTTTGAAACGGAAATGTAATTTATTTTACTTTTTTTAGTATTGTGATGCTTCTCTGGCTTTATTTAAATCAATGACAAGTAGTTCTTGTAATGAACAATATTAGCTATAATTCTTGAAGAATCAATTAGTATAATACATGCTTTTCTATGCATCCTTTCAGCATATAATCTAACATGTTTACTGGTTTTGTAATGATTGAACTATTGCTTTTAATACCATTTATTATTTCTACAGCTATAGTTGAAACTGCATAAACCTTAGACTTCAATAAATAGTGCATATTGCATGAATATTTCTTGCTTGTGGGAAGCAAGACAGTATCTTGCAGTCTAACAGTGGGTGCATTTATGGGTGAAATTCAGTGCTGGGAAGGGGGCCAGTTCCCAGTGATTTCATTCTTCAGGATAGAACATTAATGCAGAACCTTGCAGTAGCCAAGGGAAGAAGCCAACTCTCCTGACCCTAATAATCTAAAATGACTCTATGGCTGGAAGCCACAAGACATTGAGAACACAGCCTGGTGAGCCAGGGAGAGGGGAAGCCAAGGAGCAGGTAGCAGCTGGCACTGGTTCCTCGAGTGGAGAGGAGGACTGGTGCGGAGGAGGCCTGGGCAGGCTGCTTGGCGGCCCTAAGGCACTGCCAGCTCCAGCAGCCGGTGCCTCGTTCCCCTGCAGCCAGACTCCTGTGTGTATACTCTTAGCCAGGGCCCTTGTGTATCAGCTGCTTTGGGAATTGCAGGTTAACTTCCCTGGTTCTCATCCCATAAAAAGAAGTATTATTTCCCCTATGTATTCTGTTGTAATATTTATGTTACTGCAACAGAAGTGCTTTATTTATTCCATTTCCCTCAAAGTACTCTTAAGACAAGAAAGCATCAAACCATATTTCAAAACTCCATCAAATGTATTTCATATAGAATTAGCATGTGTTAAAAAAGTATAATACAGCGTAATGTGCCTTTCTAAATAATTATGATCCCCAGCATGGTAAAGACAATCTGAGAAGCTGAAGCATAATGACTTCTCTTTCCAACTTATGTATCTGCTTTTGATCAGAAAAAGGATGGAGTTAAAAAGGCAGGCAGTAAGGATTTCACCTTTGTTGTTGATACATGAAATACCTTAGAGTAACGATTCTAAGTTTAGTGCCCCCAAATAACTAAATTCAATAGAAAAATAGAAGTTATGTTTTAAATGTACTTTTCTCAGCACTGTATTCAACATCCAGCTTAGCAGCTGAATTGCCTTCCACATTAGTCAACAAGTTTGTAACTGACTTCAGTACAAGACTGTGATTGCAGAACTTGACCTCGGCTACATCTTCTTACCTTATGTTAAGCTATTTTTTCTCCATGTTTCCTTGAATTTATTCCAGTTGGAAGCTAGTTGGTTTCTCAGTGTTTCATAATGAAAAAGGAGAAGAAAACATAAACCCAGGAAGAAATAAATCGTTATTTTCCGTGTCCAAACTGAATAGTTGCAAAGCATGGTTCTGGGCTTGAGAAGCAGTATACTGTGACTGCAGCGTTTTCGTGTTGGCGAGCCCTATGGTGGATACTGTGTTTTGTTGTGATGACAAAGTAGGATCTTACACCACAAGTAAATGTCATCCCTACAAAATGGAGAAATTCTAAATTCAGTGTGATAGTTAAAGCTTGTGGCTTTCAGAAATCCAGGACTTAAGCAGCAAATCAAACAACCTGGTTTTTTTTTGTCTCAGTTCTGTGACATCAGCTAGTCAGAATCTTACTTTCTGTGCAGTCATAGAATTCTCTCATTCCACTCACTGTTGGGCACTGATGCTGTGAAATGTAAGGGTTACAGGCACATGTAAGAAAATATCAACTTGCCATGAAAGATTTAGTGTTGAAGCAATGGTCAAATTCTTTCTTTATACTCATTTCTAAGCCTGGAACAGCTTCCTTGTCTCCAACAGATGAGAACAAAATCTGGCTCATTTAATCTAATTTTGTCTAAGCCAACAGATCCTTCCCTCTAGTTCTGGTCTGCAGAGCTGATTTTTTATTATAACTTCAATATAAAATAAATGAATCTCACCATAGAGAGCCTCTGGTGTCCCCTCTGGATGTTTTGTAACTCCCACTCTTCACCAGTAACTGTGCAGTTCTTTTAGCTTGGTAATGGTGCCTGGAATACTGGAAGATGTAACATTCACTCAGCCAAAACGATTTATCTTGGTATAACAGGATCAGCATCTCAGCTGGGGCTTCTGGATGCTACTCTACTACAGACAAAATAAAAGAACAACAGTCAGCTGAAATTAATAGTATATTGGAGGCATGCCCTTACTCTCTTCACACACGGAAGAACGTGTTGAGGATATTTAATTAGAGCACAGTAAATGGAGAGAAATGGATTTTTCCATACATATCAAACACGGTGGAGAGCAGCTATCACTAGTAACCAGCAGTGCTTCTTAAAATCCTGCTACAACATTCTTAATGGATGGTTTTCCTTGTGGCAGCATAGGCATGTATACTGTGCTAGCTCCCCCTTCTTGCACTGCAATATGTAGGAAGCTATTATTCCCAAATGGAGCGTTTGCTGACATCACATGCGGTAGGATCCTTTTGTTTGTCTATGTCTCCTGCATTGAAATGTTTGTCTGAGTCACACATCCCCCTGTCTTTCTTCCTCTGTGTCATCCTTGCTTGAGAGCTTCTCCCTGACTCAGAGGTTTGAAATTTTGACACAGCCTGGGCTGCTGCATGGCAGCTGAATACTTTTCCTTTTAATCCTTTATTATATAATTTATATCTAAACACTATAATGATCCAGAAATGACTGCCACTTTTGTTTCTTGCAGCTTTTTGAATAGACAGGTTTTGTGATTCAGATTCAGCGCTGAATTTTGTTTCAAAGCAAAGGCAGCTTAGTGTTACGAAATTATAAATTAACGGTAGTGACTCCCACAACTTGAATTCTCCATTTAGCTTGCTGGCTGAGTGTCCTCAGCTGTAACATTATCGAGCACTAAGCCAGAAAGGGGTCATATGTGTGCATGTGTACAGACAAACACTTCTCATAATTGAAGTAATTACCATTTTGCACTGCAGTACCTTTCTTTCCCTCTAATAATCTGATCGATTTGTTTTCTCTCACTAGAAAGGACAAAACCATGCTGTGTTTTCAGTGTACATTCATTCCTTCATTTGGTTTAGATTTGGGAGCTGCTAATCTATTGCTGGTGTCTAAGCAGCCTGTGTTTCCTCTTTATTAAAGCCATGAACAAAACAGATCCTGATTACAGCAACTCACTGTGAATGCTTTGGTAAAAAATGGACATGGAAGTTAAGGGCTATGCAGCAGTTTGGTTTGAGCTCGATGGTAGAATATTCTTACTAGGATAGAAGATTACTATGCTGGATTAAGTCTGTCCTTCAGATCTAGTTTTTCATCTCTGTTGTTGCCACTACAAGATAAAAAGATAAACGGGAAGTTCAAAACAGTGCTTTGATTGTCCTTGATCAAGGACTTTGCGGCAGGTAAGGGCTAATGCCCCCATCTGGCGCAGCTTTTAAGCATGTATTTATCTTAAAGCATCCATCAGCAACTCCACTGCCTTTTGCTCTGGTCTGAGGCATGTGAACAGATTGCTACATGAAACCTTGTTAAAATTCAGATACACACAAAACCAGATGAGCAGTCAAGACCTATGTAATTAAATGTACTCTACTAGATGCTCACATTTCATTGCTTTTTCACCCGGAGTAAAAAAACTTATATTCTCCATCTCTTCCCCCTCCCCACCAAAAAAAAAAAGAGCTGAAGTCTCTTGTTATAGAAAATATCGAATTTTTATTATAAAATTATGCCACACACAAAGGAATTTCCTGCTACACAAATGTTAAAAGAACAGCTAGAGCTGGAACTGAAGTTAAGAGTCTCTCAGGCTACCTTTGGTTGCACTACACAACTGTAGCACACACTTTTTAACATTCAACTTCGGAATCTCTATTACTTTTCCTCTTCTCTCCGTGGCCGTTTGCGAGGGTTCACTTCAGCACGTTCTGGATTTTGAGTGACAGCTGGAGGCTGCATGTCTCGGAAGCCATGAGGCTGTGAGATACAAGCAAAATAAAGCGATAACACTTCTATGGAAATAAACCATGAGTAACGAGTTCCCAGAAGATCAGAATAAGGTATGATGTTGCCTTTTATTTTAGATGAGCGGCCACAGACCGTTTTTAGACCAGGCTAAGCTCAGAGCAGCAAGTCTTTCAACACATGTGCAAACTAATAATTGAGTCTCATCATTTGATTTTCACCAACCAGGCTATTGTTTTCATTTTATCACTGATAGGCCCTATGGCTGTGAAGCACTGGTTCTCTGTAAATTAACTTAAATTGCCTATTTAAATAAATTAAAAGCCAAATCCTTCAGCCCTTATTCAGGCTTCCACAGAAGCAAGTAGATGAGTGGATTAATTGCCTCAGTCATCTGCAGAAACAGAACTGTGAATTTCTAAAACCTAGGATATTTTTCTTTCATGTATCTACTTAATGAACTGAAAACATCAATGAGACATTGTGAGAGAACAGCATATTTGAAACAGTCTCTAGACTGCAAAGACTGTCCCAGCATAGTAATTTATGGGACACAGTGGGATGAGAACCTTTAACTGCCAAAAACTAAATGTGGAAGTGAAAATGAGATGCTGCTACTCAGGAAAGAGCTTAAAGTGATCTATTTGGCTTAGTACCATTTGTATTTGCTGTTAGTGTAGCTCACAATTTAATGATTTTTAAAGATTTTAAGTATCTGGAAAAGCAGTTAGTTAATCGTGTCATCAATGCAGATGGGAATACTGATGGGATGTGAAGCCTACGACTGTCCATCTTCCCATCTCCCAGCAAATGCTGTGCAAGGAGTGCTGCTGACAGCACAATGACGACTCCCATTGCAGTGCAGACTTAAGAGAGGAAAAGGGGTTAATCTGAAAATGAAATTGTTTTGGGTATCCTAAATACTCAGGTAGAGACAATGTGGGGATGACAGAATTTAATCTAAAGCTGACATTTTGTGTTGGTGCAGTGTGAAAAAGCAGGTACAGTTACTGTCAGACGTGTGACCTTCCTAAGACATCAGTGTGTCCCACACTGAGATCAATCCAAAAGAACACAAGAACCCAAGCAAAATGTTTTGCTTAAGTCTCCTATCTCTGTATTTCTATTTCCAAATGCCTCACCTCACACAGCCTGCTAATTTTTCAAAGGAACAAACAGCAAGAGGTGCCACAAGGGCAGTATTTGTGCAGTCCCTTTGCTATTATAAGCAACTCAAGTGTTATTCTGAATAGCATAATGGGGAATCTTCAAGTTTAGTGTTTCACTGCTGCTTGCATCTAATCTCTGCTATTTCCCTTAGGCACAAAGGTGGACCTGTAGCCAAGAATCCACTTAATCCAGCTTGCCAGACTTGCAGCAAAAGCATTCCAATGCTTATAAAGGCCGGAACATGATAAAGTAGACTGCTTAGTATGGATGTTTTGCTTTTAGTTAAAGGCATATATACCCCTCTGGACAGAGTGCCTCAAAATTACAAGGTTTTTGCGTATATTTTGAAGTGGTTTATCTGTATATTTGTTAGTGAGTATGAGATATCAACCATGTAGGTAAGAGAACCAAGGACCTACAAAGCTCAACTTACAGTAATTTTGATTTTTGTTTAATATTTTCTGGCAGCTACAGACTGCATAAAGGTTGACAAAAGCAGATGGCTTTATAACTTGAGTGGTGTTCTCACTGCTTGTCTGGCAGACCCTCCACAGCTCAGGGAAATAATCGTTATTCCTGCTGAGAATATAGGTCCTAGGGTTCTATCTTTTATGGTGAAATAATCAGGTCACAGTACCTGGGAAATTTAGGTGGATCAGATGAAATAATTACTCCCTTGTGCATAAATCAATTTACATTTCTATACTCTGCATTTAAGAATGAATCCTTATCAGCCTGCGAAAGAAAATACTTCATTTGATACATGTTCCACAGCTTCCACACTTGCTCAGAGTGAACAGCCGGTTTGTCAATGGTACCACAGTATCTAATTTGTCTAAGTCCAAACATCTTTGAGGAAACAGGCTTCAGGAATTTATTATTTTTTTAATTATCTTTTTTTGTATGCTGGTTATACACAGATGTGCTAGATCAGATTTGGAAACATGGATCGCATGTTTACATTCTCCGGTTCAGCTGCAGAGATGGGAATGAGAAATGCTAACAGCAGACTGTTACCATCAGGCCTGACTTTCAGGAGAAAAAAAACCAGGGATAATACACGTTTTACTTCCAGAAACCGTCTGCCGAAGCAGCTCAATAGGATTAAGGGAAAAACACAGGGATAATCTTAAATTTTAACTAATCTTTGATTAGGATACACTCTCAACTTTATTTCAAAATTGTGTGCATTCACACTGAAGAAAAGAGAATGCTGTTTTATAATGCATATAAAACTGAAAGGAAAAGGCAATTAAACTGCCTCAGATAAAAACCATCTGCTTGTCAGCTGGAGAGAAAGGGCTGTGCGATCACATCGCATGATCCAAACAACTTTGGGATGTGGTCCCACTTACCCTTCCAGTCCTTACGGAACTTTTTACATATATATATGTATGTATGTATATATATTTGCAGTATTTTTTCTGTCTCAGTGAATACATTCAGGAGTAAAAAGGAAATACCAGTTCAATAGTTTGAAGATCTCATCTTATGGCAGCATTAAAATCTGCAGGAAGTGCTATGGCAATGTGTTTCCATGAGGACACATGGCAAATACATATGGCATGGACCTATGTATCTGACATGTCAAGATATAAGAGTCGAGTGGCGGGGCTGGATATTTTTTTAACCCTAATTATAGCTTAGACTGTGTGTATTCTCATTAATATGTATCTAAGCACTCCACAAAAGAAAATAATCACAGAATTTAACTAGGGATGAATAAGGACTCCAGCCATAAGCTGGAAACTCCTCATATGACAGTGGCAGAATAGAAATATCTGTATATATTGCCTAGTCATAGGGTTACCAGTAGAATGGAGCTATGAAACAGAAATACAACCTAGCTTGTATCTGGCAATGCACTTAAAGCAGAGATATGGAAATATGCATGGCACAAAGTACTGGTGAAACCTCTGGAATACCATGTGCGATTCAGGTCACCTTTGTCTTAGAAACAGAAACCCACCTGGAAGATGCAAAGAGCCACTAAGGAAACAACAGTGTACTACCTGACAAGTGTAGAACGCAGCTTGGCTTGTCCAAGTCTCCCAAAATGAATGCTCAGCAAGTGTGTGGTTGTTCTCTGTAACTGCACTTAGGCCAAAAGTTAACATCAAAGTCAGATAAAATAAGCAGTGTTAGCAGAAGAACAATTGGGGACAGGCTGCCTATAAATTTGATCTGGAAATCAAAATGTTTTAATTCAAAGAGAACTAACTTGCTGGGTCATTTTTCTAAACAGAAAAGATACAAAATATTAATAAATGTGGTGACATCCCAGTATTACCAGTTACGTTCATAAGGCAACTGAAAAGTAACTCTAAGAAAACATCATTCACAGATTTGTCTGCGTCTGAAAATGCCTTTACAGCTAGCACTTTCCAGCCCAAAGAAATACTAACTGTGATGTGGTACGGTATAGTTGAATCCTTCTGACTCGGTGACTTGTACAATGTTGCCAACCTGGTTAAACAAAAAAACCCCAGATAATTATGATCAGTTAATACAATAATAAAACTTCCAAGTAGCCAAATGCCTAGACTCAAGCTTTCCCCACAAACATGGGGTACATGACCAGTGGAATTCTTACGTAGTGGATAAAACGTGCAGATCAACAAGGTAGACCATGCTACTACAGTGCCAATGATTCCTGCTCAGAATGAGAATTACATAAGGTGAGTGACTTAAAAAAGGAACTTTGACAACTTGGGACTTCAAGCTCCTCTTCAGTAAATGTTCTATAGGACCTTTAATGTGAGATATTCACAACAGGTTTTACATATTGCACTTGGTTGTTTCTTTAATAATTTGTGGAATTTCTGATCAAGAGAAAAAAATATTCTTAAGGACCATGAAAAATGGATGTATGTTGACTATTCAGATGTCAAAGAAGATCTTATCTTTGCTGAGCTGAGCTTTTCATGCAAGGCTGCAAAATGATGTGTGTGATCTTGCCAGGTTGGACAGAACCGTGGGTGGCATGGTTTAGTGGGAGGTGTCCCTGCCCATGGCAGGGGGGTTGGAACTGGATGATCATAAGGTCCTTTCCAAACGTAACTATTCTAAGATTCTGTGATTCTATGTATTTTCTTATAGGTCATTTAAAGTGTGGATGCCAAATTCTCAACCTTACATGACCTGTCAGCTCAGATACAATGCAGAAGTACTAAAATGAGTGATTAATCACCCTTTTTTCATCACAGGATTTAACTCTTTTTTTATATATATTCATTATGAAGTAATCCCAAACATCACTTTCTTAAAATGCAAAGAAACAAACAAGGTTTTGAGCACAACTCTTTCCTATTCTGTTAAGCAGACATTTGTTCACTGACATCTCACAGGTGGAAGATACCCTCAAGAATTCATATTCTAGGGAAATTTCTTTCTAGAGATTTCCCAGGCCTGTCAATATAATCGAGTCGATGGAGAAGGAGCATAAGATGTTCTATTTCTAAGCCTGATCTTGCCACTGACATACAGCATTAACCTTAAGAAAACAGTCTTGTATTTCTCCTCTAACTCTTTGATTTTGTGCATTTAGACTCTAAGCAATGCATCGTGATTTGTGGTAGTACCTAGTCCAATAAATGCCTGCTTTTAAGAAGACTGAACAGCAGCTCAAAAACAAGGGATTTTCCAACCAGTCCCAGGGCTAATGCGAGTCTAAACCATGCCCACCTCCCCAAACTCACACTGAGGTGAAACCAGTATGGAAAGTGTTCTGCTCTCTGTATCAAGACACCCTGCCGAAGATCCCGTTAATTATTTTCAGCATTTTTTTACCTCCCTGAGGTGCCATTCTATTAGAGAGCACGTAATTACAGCCTGAGGAACACTGCACTTCATATTACCTACACAGGGAATTCCTCAGAACATTTAAGGGGTGGGTTATACTTTACAAAATAGCCTAAATCTGAAGCTGCAGAAGCCACATGTTCACAAGTGCTCAGCTGGAGCTCTGCTGCGTGCCTCTGACTCAACAGGATCTTACCTCACAGCAATGAGACCCCTTATAATTAAAGTCTGCCATTTTCAGTAGCAGAAGGAAAGAAAGAGACAGGTATCATATTAGGCCAAAGCACAATTAATAAAGAAGAAGGTGGCAAACAGATACTCAAGTATCATTGTGCCTCAATGGTTTAATACAAAAATAACAAGAAACCCATGATGGATCATCAGGTACAGTTAGCTTATGTGAAAAATGCAACAGAACATAGCTATTGCTGCTTTTTACAGTTAGGTAGTTTTCACTGGAATTGCTGTGCTTCTGCAGACCCTGCTCCGTATTAGCTGCACGTTTAGAACAGTAAATAAAACATGTTGGTCTATCTTTGCCTCACTTCCTGAAACACATTATCTATGACCTTCCTAGCTGTTGCAGAAAAAAAAAAGATCCTTAGTTTCGATACATAAAATTAACTTTTGAACACTCTGCAATCATTGTGTTGATCCAACTTCTGTCTTATAAAGGCTGTTAACTGATCGGTGATGTTAATTCCAACGTAAACAACCTGCTTTAATCATTCTGCATTTCCTTCAAACTTAGACTTTAAAAAACCAAACCTCCATAAGAAAGTGTCACTGCATGTCTCTTTCAAGTTTAACAAGCCAAACTATGCACAACATTCCAGCAACATTTCTCTTCACTGTTTGCAGAACATTACGGAATTGAAGCACGACTTCATAATCCCAAGCTGCTTCACTGTGATACTGCACACAAATTTAACTGACCAGGAAAGAGAAGTGAGCTTGCAATATACTGAAGAGGGAAAAAAGAATCAGGAAACAGAACTTCATATGGTTTTTAGAAGGGCCATCCTCATTCCTTTGGGCTGCTAAAATCATCCTCCATAGCTCAGCTCTGAACTGGGAGTAAATGAAGCTCTTTTACTTCCTGCAGGTCATGGTAACTTGGAACCACCCTGCTACACTCAAGAGCAGAAAGGTTCAAAGGCTGCTACTAAGGCTCAGGGCTCAGCAAACCTTGTCTGTCCTGAGAATTACCACCTAGGTGGAAAGCTGCCTTTGGCATCTTTGGCTTTGTACTGACTAGAGCCTAAAAGGCTGAAGCAAAGACATTCTACTCCCTGCTTACAAAATATAGAGAGTAAAAGATTCTACTTAGGCACCAGATCCTCAATTCTTGCGTCTGAGCAGCTGCCGTTAGGATGTTATAGTTTGATGAGACATACCATCTTGTCAGAAAGAAAGTACAGCACTGCAGCAACCTGACCACGGTGAGAAGGAGGAGCGTGACAGTTCAGCCCATGCTGTCTTAAACTGAACTAGAAAGCTCTTCTTGAGCTGCAGTAGCCTGGGACATGGCAGAGCAAAGACAGAAGTCAAGTTCAAATCCCTGCTTGGCCATTCAGAGAAGGATTCTCGAATATCACATATGTCAGTGTTGTTATGTATTTCACTGCCTACATTTTCACTTACCTCTGACTGTTGTTCCAGTGAAAGATTAAACGGACAGTAGCAGCATGTCCCCAGCTTTCTCCTGAGTGATACAAAATAAAGGCCATTTTATTTATGCTCCTATAACAGCACCATCGTCAGTAAATTGGACCAGTCTTACAAAAAAACTCCATGATTAAACATACATACTCCTTTCTTGCAGTAATAAATCATGTATTTTGTATCAATGTGCAAGGATTTCACGAGTAGTTTACCAAGTACACTGTGACAAGGAATAACCTCTATACTCAGTGTGTTCTATAGAAAGCTTGATGCAGTACTTCCATATTTATAGAAAGATTTTCTATAGAACTAATAACGGTCAAGTAGTAGACAAGTCTTGAAAACAGACACAGCATTAAAAAAAGATTTTTCTAATTACTACTGAAAGAGCCTAGTTGAGTATGTCTAAATCCTACTTCAAAATTCTGATACTCTGCCTCTCAGGAGAAATTATGAGCAAACATCACTCCCTTTGGGATACAAGCTTTGGGAGAAAAGTCAATGATTATTAAAGTATTAAGGGCCCCTGAAGCAGTCTTCTGCTTCTGAGAGCGAAATGCAAAAGAACACAACCAAATGCAGGAGGGAGGGCATGGTGGAAAGCAAGAAGGAAGTTTGGATTGTTACCCTGTTTCTGGAGAAATAGTCCTATTGTTTCAACTCCCACCTGACCATGAGCTCTGACAATCTGTAGACAGTTTTATTGGGTGTTTTCCTCTGTTTATCCCTGGAGACAGTAAGTAGTCCAAGGATGGACTGCATTTTAAAGCAGTCATTTTGGTTCAGTGCTGCAAGCCTCTCCTCTTCACCTCCGTACAGCCCCGTTAACTTCTGAATCACTTGTTGGTCTCCATCATGTCACCGGCCCCACATGCCCCATGTGCTCTGGTGTTCATTACAGCACAGAGGAGACAAAAAGTATGATTTGGCTGTAATGAAGACCTAGACCCTGCAGGCATCTTGCTAGACCTTGCTCTACTACATGTAAGTTGAGATTGAAGATTCTAGTCATCAGATACGGTTCTGAGTCAGAGATCAAAACACATTTTGAAATGGGTACAAACTCCATGCTAGAATGTTTCCAACTGTCTTGAGTATGAAAGAAAAATGCTACGGTAAAATGGGGTATTTCTGAGTTAAACTGGCTACAGATTTATACTTGACCTCCTTTCTAAATATATCCAGTAGAAATGTCTAGGAACATCAAGCTTAGCTATTACTAGTGGGAAAGAAAGCTGTCCTCTTCATAAAGCTCTTGACTTAATACCTTACAGCATCTGTGCCTTTTTTTCCCCATAATTAAGAAGTTCCCTTCTGTCAAGAAGCTGAGTAAGAGTTCAGAGATTAATGCTCTTGTGAAATCTTAGGAAAGGCTGTTTACGATAGGGGGAATACCTGTCAACCTGAATATTTTAACAACTGGTACAAAGTTTCATTTTTGCAGAGTACACACAACAATACTGTATGTTTACTACACGCCCACTCTGCTGAGAATCACAGTATGGTCAGTGTGAGGTTATGTCAAATTAAATGTTTGTAAAAGAAAATATGCGCAAGACAATATGCGATATATTTGAATTATAACCTACTCTGAATGTCTTCACATTCCTTACTATCTCTATGACTCCATAAACACAACACCTCTCAACACTGGCTACTGAAATAAACAGACAGAATCTATTAACTTGCGTTTGTAGCCAGAAAGGCTGCCAAAAACTATACATCAGAGAGCAGGAGGCAAAACTGACAAGAAGGGTCAGACACTAGAAGCTGGGTCTGTATCTGCATGCACAGCTCAAAATTCCACATTCTTCACATTCTCGATGGAGACAGTCTGTATTTGTTCATTTCATCTTACATCTCTGCCAAATAGTTCAGTGCCTGTACAGACATTGAGAATATCTTTGCCTTTGTACTGTCCCCTTCTCCCTCCCCTCCAGAACAAGGGAATCATTACTTAGTCCACAGAAACTGAAGCTGTGGACAGAGGATTTGTTGCCCATAAAATAATGTACCATAGTGTACCATAAAATAATACAAAGTTACAACCTGAAAGAAGATTTAAACACTGAGCTTTTTCTTAATGTGTCAAAATCTCTACTTGAGAAGAACTGTTCTATTTTCCCCTGTGACTGCAGCAGAAGAATGGGTATGAGGTACTCTGCTCATTACAGGGCAAAATTGAGCAGCCTGTAAAAAACACTTAAACTCACTCTAGACAGGCTGCAGTTGAGGATCCCACACAGAACTTCTGTCTATGCCATAACTGTATAGAGCAATGGGTAGGGAGTCCCAGCTACGCAGCAAATAGGAAATGACTTTGCAAATAATTAATGGAACATGTTCAAGTGTAATGGCAAAATAAACAAACTAGTTTGGAAAAGCAGTGAATGATTCTCAGGGAACTGAAGAAATTGCAGCATTTGAAGTGCGCAACTATTAAGCTGTGTTATTCTATTAGTGCTTTAATCTGTTCAACACCACATTGCTGCTACAGGTTTACTGCTCCCAGGTCCATCCCTGCATTTTCTGTACAATACTCAGCAGCCAATTTCAGTATAAATTACTTGATTTATCAGAGGTTTACTTATTATTTAAATAGCTCAAATTTAACTGGGCCACTTTTGGCAGAAATGGCTTAGGAGACAATCAATAAACAGCTCAGCCAGCATACAGGATGCAGTAGTGACCTCAAGCAAGGGTAGTGGCCTCCTTAGTTGACACAGACACAGCTAGGATAAAGGTAACAGCCTAGATTCCCAGGGGAAGGCTGCAGTACATTAGCTGCACTTCTAAAAACCTACTTACTCAGAGCTCTTAGTACCTAGTGCTTCCCTATAAAGGGTGATGCAGTCATCTTAAAGGAGTGCTGATAGATTTAATAGCAAGTTTAGTTTAAATATTTAAAAAGGCAACAAATATCCAACAACACTCTCAACGTGTGTGTTTCTGCACTCTGAAAATGTCATTACTTTAAAAAACATTTGTAATCCCTTTCAAAAAAATCTGACCAGCATGCCAACCTGCACACCGTGCTTGAGTTTAGAATACAGTTTGATAGCTGCTGATTATACTCACAAGGCTGCCATAGGTAAGCACTACTGCAGAGTTCCCCAATACTAGCCTGAGACCCATTTGGAATGACTTTCACTGAGGATTCTGCTACACTGCAGAAATTCAGCAAACAATTTCATTTTCTTAGTGCACAGTGCCAAAAGAAACAAAGTCATGTATTTGAAGATTAACTCAGTTTTCAACTCAGAAGCTAAATGCCTACCTAAAGCAGGTACCAATGTGGACTGGCTCTGTCCAATCCTTGTTGTCATTTGGTTTGTCAGAACTACCTAAAAGAGGAAACAGAAGCACATAGACAAGAAAATCTGCAGAAAATAAGCACACTGGTGGGAGAGAGGAGAGGCATTTTTCAAAGACCTTTTAACAATAAAGTAGTTATTCAGGTGAAGATCCATGTTAGCAAGAAGAAACTGTAAAGGTGCTTCATCTTCTCAATAGCCAAACTGAAGTAACAGCATCCTGAAAAATTTATTTTCCACTTGCATAGAAGGTAGATTTCTTTCATTAAAGAATTTAAAGAAACCTAAATTTCTCCCTCACAAAGGGATGCAAACTGTATATTCCACTCTATTTGTACTAAATACTGTTTGGATCTGTATTCAGGTGCACATGACTTGCACCAGCCCTCTGTAAAGACGACAGCTTTCAGTCATTGGCATAAATGAATTTGCTGCTGCTGCTCAAAACATGCATAAGCCTAGTGATTAACAGAATTTCTGTGCCTTGTCTTCTAAAAATGCGCAAGTGGGTACAATACAAAGCAGAATGAAAAGTGAACAGACAGAGCGGGGGAGTGTTTTCGCAGCACAAATCACTTGTAGGAGGTTCACAGACAGTCTAGGTTAGATCCCTGGTAGAAGTGAGGGTGGGTGAGACAGCAAAGAGCCAGGAATATTAATTGCAAAGTTCATTAAAAAGAAAAATAAAAATTGTACTATCTTAAACCTTAGGGGTTTTCATTGTTTGACATGCTTGTACAACTCTTGCTTGAACAGTTAAAGGGTGCTACAGCAAGCAACTCTGAGCACAGAGGGCACACACCAAAACATTTACGAAGCTGACATCCTCAAGGCATGTATTGTGTATTGTAGAAAAGTAACTCATCATATATGGATAGCAACAACCCCAAACGAGCTCCCTGTTTCACTGGAGCTGAAGAAGGGCTGCTCTGGACATCGTAGCACAACCCACTGAGTTCAGCTTTAGAAACTAAACGAACTTCCTGCCGTATTAGTGCATTCAGTCTGCCCAGCTTTGCTGCCCAAAGAGCAATCTCTGGCATGCAGCTGAATTTAGACTGCTTGCAAGCTACATGGAACTAACTCAAAAAATGACAGGAGGGCCACTCGGAGCTAAATAATTTCTGAAGCTCTGTGTTTATTGCTTCTGGAGCAAGTGTTTATTCAGCAAGTGCTTGTACTAAACTGCTCACTTGTTCAACAGAAAAAAGTGACATATGTGCCCCTTGACCAAAGAAAAACAGACTGTACAATGACAACTGCTCTTGTTCAAGGTCACCAGGTACCAAATCTATGAGTGAAAGCACTCAGTGAACTGGAGGCTGTGCAAAATCAAGCAGTCATAAAACATTCACTTCCTTTGGTACACACACCCGCAAGAAGCAGCTTTATATTTCATTTCAGGATGACAGAAAGGCTATGCTTTCAGCAGCAAGCCCAATTGCTTCACCAGGGCGGAATGTAGAGCTGTGTTCCTTCCCTTCCTGCAGCTATCAGAGGAAGCACAAGGGGAGGCTTATTTTTAGCAGTGAGGAACAAAACTCATTTGTGGCAGAGTTGTGGGTGACAAGGCTGCAAATTACCTGGAAAGAATTGCAGGCACAAGTACCATTTTGAGATGGTTTAAGCTCCAATTCCTGAACAATGCTTTTCATACTGTAAGGGACTTGCCAAAACAAGGTCTGGAACAGATGTAGCTTCTGAGTGCCATCTGCTGGCTATGGGACTGCAGATTTGCTGGCCTCCATCTTGGCGTAAATGCCATAGAAGCAATGCCCAGGAAAGAAGCTGCGAGTTTCCGTGGATGCCAGAAGAGCAAACCAAACCAGCAGATAAAGTGCTTTTCCTCCGTAAGAACAGTTCCTCCACTAAGACTGTAGTTTATTTTTAAACAAAGAGTGGACTCTATTTGGAACTGTCAAATACTCTGCTATATTTTATGTGTGTGCTTTGTAGGTAAAAAGTCACCAAAGTCATTCCTTGTCCAACCAAATCATTAAAAAGATAATGTAAAACTGCGTGATAGATTGATATACTACCATTTAATTAAGATCCACAGGATGCCTTTAATGCAGATTTTGCCTATTCTGTCAAGTCTAGGAATTTTCCACCCAAACAGTTTTGCCTGTGCCACTCACCTATATTCACTAACCAAACTGGCAAACATGGATGTAGAGGGCATTCCTGCAGTTTTCTTTTGCTATTTCCAGCAAATCACATTTGCTTAATTCTTTGTAATGCATTTATTCTAAAGTAGCATCTTTTGTGATCTAAACCTGCCCCAGACTTACCGCTGACTTATGATCATTTGCTATGATAATCAGCTGCTGCGCCAGACCATTCAAAAGCCTTGTCCGAAGCGAGAGGTCCTCAAAGTCATGGCGAAAAGGAAATGCAATTCCATCAACTACCACCAGGCGGACCTAAATGTGGAAGAAAAGGAGAACTACCATTATTATCCTTCAAGCAAATGACAAAAAGCAGCAAGACATCTTTTTATACAAATACAAAACAACAAATGCTTTAAATACAAAATAACAAACCTAGACCTAAAGCCTTGCAGAAGAGGAGCTGAATTAAAATCAACTGTTAAACATAAGGGCTGTACTCTGATCAACTCTCCATGAACTCTAATTTATTTCACCTTTTCCCTCAAAAAATAAATCTTAACAAAATCAGAACACGTGCTGTCTGTAGTCACCGTTAAGATAACTCATCTGATTCCGTATCAGTGATCTATCTCAGAAACATGGAGTTAAACTGATGCATGAAGATATTCCAGACACTGTGCAATGGAGCTGAGTATCTATCTTGCCTGAAGATGCTTGCTTTGCTGAATTATTTCTTTTGCAGCAATCATTAGCTGAAGCTTGAACACAATGATGCTGCTGGCCAATCACCCTCAAGACACTATATAAACATTAGTCAAGGACTTTGATTTACTGTAACTTCATTTGTTGTGGCTGTTCTGATGACCCAAGTTTGTCTGAAATACAGAAGGGAAATGGATGGTCTTACAGCATCTGCATGTTCAGATGACACTCAAAATCTAGGTATCTACAAGTCCTTGCATTAATGCACAAGATAACAAACTGCAAACAACACAAGAAAATGGATTGTCTCTATTATAGATTTAACTCATTACTGGGATTGATACATCCGGGTAGGATGTAGTTTATTTTCTTGCAGTGGTACTTCCTACAAAATAGCAAACAAGTAGACTTAAAGTATTCTAACACAGGCTATATAGAGAAAGCTTGGTAACAAATGCCTTCGCCATGCAATGCGTCTCTACTAGACCTTAAAGAACCAGATTTACTATGACAAGAATATTTTCTAATGTAGCCTTTTTCATATTATTTGCCTCTCATATTCTTAACAAGATCTCAAACGAATTCTTATTTCCAAATGACACTCTACAACTAGGTCTCTCTAAAAAATACCTAAAACCTGTAGGTTTCTGTGGTCCCAGTCTCAGCTCCAGGTCTGCACAGAGGGATCAGACTAATTTTAATGAAAGCTGGCTGCAATGAACAATCTGTCAAGTTACTTATAGCCTATCCAAGGAATCATCAGAAGGTCTTATGGTTCTCCTGCAACCTTCAGTACTATTTCAGGCTCCAGGCCAAGCACAGATAATCAGCACAGATGGTACAAGAGAACTGCAGCCCAATGCAACTGTGCTAATGAAGCCATGTACTTTCCACAAGAGCAAACATAACAGGGCACCGTTAGTACCTGGCAGAGAAAGGGAAATACCAGACTACACTAAGCAAAAGAAAGACTCCCATCTGTGCTTTCAAGAACGTAACAGCTTCCAAAACCTGAACTTATATACAAAAGACAATCTAACTAAACAACACTGATACATGCTCCATTAGAATGGGGTATGCTTCATCTTTTCCAAATCCTGTTAGTGATCGGAGCATTGTGCGCAGTTCTGGTGTCCTCAACATGAAAAGGACATGGAACTGTTGGAACAAGTCCAGAGGAGGGCCACGAGGATAATCAGGGGACTGGAGCACCTCCCTTATGAAGACAGGATGAGAGAGTTGGGGCGGATCAGCCTGGAGAAGAGAAGGCTGCATTGAGACCTCAGAGCAGCCTTCCAATATCTGAAGGAGGCCTATACGGGTGCTGGGGAGGGTCTCTTCATGAGGGACTGCGTTGAGAGGACAAGGGGTAACGGGTTCAAACTTAAACAGGAGAAGTTTAGATTGGATCTGAGGAAGAAATTCTTCACTGTAAGGGTGGTGAGGCACTGGAATGGGTTGCCAGGGAAGTTGTGAATGCTTCATCCCTGGCAGTGTTCAAGGCCGGGCTGGACATAGCCTTGGGTGGCATGGTTTAGTGGGAGGTGTCCCTGCCCACGGCAGGGGGGTTGGAACTGGATGATCTTAAGGTCCTTTCCAACCCTAACTATTCTATTATTCTATGATCTGCTGTGTAGAACCTAGAAATCTGTAAGAGAGGTGGTGAAAATCTGCCATACAATAGCATTTCACTAAAACACTAGGAACTAGAAAGCTTTCTGGCTGTAGTCCACCCAAGAGACAAGCTGCAGGCTCTGGCTGCTTGTAGCAACGTAAGTATGGGAAGAAGAAAAGTCACTTTGTGTATGTCAGGATGGTACAGAATGCCTCTGGTCCTCAGTGATCTTCTACGACAAAAGTGAATGGCACTAAGCGTTTCTGATCCCCCTGCATCATGGTCATCATACATACACCTGGCTCAGAGACTCTTCTGTAAAGCAGTTTTATAATGATTCAGAACTCAGTGCTCACAGAAACAAAACATGTGGCAACATAGGTCCAGTATCCTCTCTTCAAAGTGGAGATTCAGAATAATGGCAGCAGGGGCAGCAAAACCAAATTGCTTTCAAGAGTAATTGGAATGGGAATGACAAAGCAAACAAGCAGCCAAGCTTACATTTGTACTCTGCCATCAGCCAATACGTTACTGCCAAGCTGACAAGGTACCAAGGCGTTACTCATGTTACTCTTACTGTAACAGCTGAGCAACCTTGAAAATCCTTAGTGTGAAGACGAGTGGTATCTTCCCCTAAGTCTGCAATAATCCTTACCTTTGAGTGCTCTGAAAGGAAGTCTGGGAGGAGGTAGATCTGTGCAAGAAGCTCTATGTAGTCACAGCAACGGAAGTAATATATGTGAGAAAGAATACTTTCAACAGAGAAAGTCTCCAAAGCTTTTAGATGATCTGAGAACAGATAAACAGATGAGTAAATGAGTCAGAAGTCTGTAATAGCATATTGCTACTTTCATCATTCTACCAAATGATGCCCTCCACATATAGCAACAGCAGAACCCGGGGAAACAGAAACAGTCAAGGTACAGAGTGTGGGAAACATACCTTCCATCTGGCTTGAAAGTCAAGAGGGAGGTGAGCAGATGCTATCTCAGCATTCGCACACAGATACATCGGAGCCTCCAAGGGAGTGCTCCAAAAATGAAAAATCTACTTCTGAAAAAACAACTTCTCCAGCAAATCATTTTCAAGCCAGATCACCGCTAGAGGACAACACTATTAATCATCTGTTGTTTCATGTACAGGTAGTAAGTAGCTCATTTAATATGGTGTCCATTCACCTCAGTTCAAACATAAGTTTGCTGCATGAAATACTCTTAAGAGTAACATAAAAGTTGTGTCAATATCCCAAACGTACTGATGAGTTCTAGAATTCTAGAACTACTCTTCATTGAATGCAACTTGGCTATATTGACCTCATGAAGGAGGTGAACTCCAGCTACAGTTTTACAGTATGGGGCTTCAGCAGCAACACTGCCTTAAGAAACTGTTGTTCCTCTTCCTGTTCCCCAGCTGCTCTTCCTGTCCCATATTATCCCTCAGTTCTGCTGACAGAATTGTGTTTTGCTGCGAATTCATTAAAGTGCTGAAAAATAAGAGGGGCAAAACCCTCTCCAAACCATCATGCAGAAGAATTATTCTTAAAGTGGATCAGTTCAGTCTGCAGCATGGGCTCCACATGCTGATGTCGTTCAGATATGATGCTCTTTTCAGGTAGAAATAGAAGACTGGCAGCAAGAACTTCTGGAGCCAGCACTGCTTCTGAAATGGCAGAACTGCAGCCCAGGAGACACTCGTCTCACTGATCCCAGTCTATGAGGCAGAAAGAAATGACTTAGCAACATACCTTCTTCTTGATGAGCTTCGGCGATAAGGTGGCAGTGCTGCACACAGGCAGCTGCAATATCCACTACTCTGTCTACTACAAAACTTCCTTCAGTATCAATGAACACGGCTTCTCCAGCTACACCTCCAAAGCATTCTGGGATCTGTACATCTACCGCCAACTGCATACTGCCAGGGAAAACAGAAAAACCAGATAAATATCCACATCACAAAGCTCTCCCCTCCCAACTCCTAAAGTGACATTTCTGCTGAGGAATACATGGAGCAGGAAGCACTGCAGCCATTATCGTGATTGTATTTATAATGCTGTAGAAGAATCAGAGATTGACCACAAGAAGAATAATCTCTCCTTGTAATTAAGTTAAAGAAACCCACAAGTAACCTAAAAATGAAATACCATAGCTGTGTTTTCCCAACACCAGGCGCTCCACAGACCTCGGTGATTTTGGTTAGCTGCACGCCGCCTCCTAGAATATTGTCTAGTGCTGAACAAAAGGTGATGATGAAGCCCTGGGCTTGCTCTTCTTCCAGAAGTTCCAGGGCAGTGCACTTGCGGGAGGCACCTGATCTTGCAGCAGTCCTTGCTGCATCCCCATGACATTCCTGCCTCACAACCTGTAACACTTCCAGGGCCTCTTCCTTGGAGATTCCAATTTCTAGAAAAGTCAAATTCATGAAACGCTACCTTACTTTTATAAATAGTGATTTACTGAAAGTACAAAGAGATAATTCAACTTGACATAACATAAATGTTCTGCAGTGTAACACAAAATATTAATCCTTTTAGTACAACGATGCAGACAGCTTGCCAACATCCCTGGAACTAATTATATGATTTCCAAAAGTGCTCATCAATGATGCCCTGTGTTCAGAATTAAGGTGCCAGTAAGCTGTCTGCAAATAGAAAAAGTAATCAAAATGGCTGCTAACACACATGAATGAGATCTGACAGCGCAATTCACCTATTCTGCACAGAATGTGCTATCATATTCATTTAATTTCAAGCAAAAAAGGCCCTGGAAAAGAAGTCAGGCTGCAGACTGGTAAGTGACAGGGACAGCTATTGATCGTGCTCTGAATTCTTGGGTTATTCCAGGGCTGCATACCTAAAGCATCACTTCTAGATTTGAAACACACCCCCAGTAACAAAGATGAGGTAGATGTCTGCAAACACCTGTGTGTCTCTGGCTTTATGCACGTGTATCTGTCAGGCTCTAGCTACTTTACTTTGATTTTCAAGGCAAAACTATTACCAGATCTTATTATAGATAATAAAACTTACAAAATGCTTCTTAGAAATCTTAACTTCTTGAAAAAGGTGACTTTCTGATGGCATGGAAGTTTAAAGAACATCAGTTGGGGAAAGAAGAATGAGAGAGAATCCTTTTTTTTTCCCCCCTTTCTGCATCCCATTGACACCCATCACTCAGTGCAAGAAGAATCTTTTATGAAAATCATTGGGTTTTTTTTTGTCTGTTTCCCTGCTCAGGCAAACCTGAAACCCAGGGAGGGTTTAACTGTCCATCCCTCCGGGCTCAGTGAGGTCTCAGGCTCCTCAGGAGAGCTCCCCAGAGCAGAGCCACGGCCCTTCACACGGATCAAGCACCTCTCCTGCCTGAGCTGCTCGGCGTACACAAACCACACAGCATCATGGGATGGTTTTGGCTGGAAGGGACCCTAAAGCCCATCCAGCTCCAACCGCTGCCACAGGCAGGGCCACCTTCCACTAGAGCAGCCAGCTCCAAGCGCCGTCCAGCCTGGCCTCACTGCCAGGGATGGGGTACGCTCCGGTAAGGTTAAACCTGCCGACACCCCACCCGCTCCAGTCAGCTACAGCGGAAAGGGCTGCGGGAGCCCCGCAGCAGGGAAGGAAGCCGGTCCCGCCCGCCGGTACCTTTGCTCAGCCCGCAGGGGCCGGTCTCCAGCAGCTCCTGCACCGTCTGGAAGCCGGCGCTGACGAGCCGAGCGCGCAGCGCGGGGGGCAGCGGAACACTGCCCACATCGCGCTGCATAGCGCGGCCACAGCGCCCGCCTACTGCCGGCGGCGGGAACGGAGGCGGCCTCTGCGCATGTGCGCTGCGTGAGGCCGTGAGCGCGTGCGGCGGGCGGGATCCGTGAGGTGATGAGGCGGTGAGGGGAGCAGGGAGCGGGCTGGCTAAGGAAAGGTGCTGGCCACAGCCCGGTTGTCGCCTCTCCCTTGTCCTCAGGGCCGCGTTTCCCCACGGCTAGGCTGGTCCCACAGGACAGGCTTTCCCTCAGAGGGTAAGGTGAGGTGCTTTCACCTTTCAAATTGGGATTTGGAGGGAAAAGACGGAACTGACTTTGTCAGCTCCCAGAATTGTAGAATCAGCTAGGTTGGAAGACCTTTCAGACCAGAAAGCCCAACTTTTACCACAGGACTGCCAAGCCCACCATTAAAACATGCCAATAAGGGCCTTGTCTGTATGGCTTCCAGGGAATGTAGAACAGGGAACATACTTCCAGAATGGTAATTCCACCATTGCCCTGGCTAGCCTCTTTCAATGTTTGGCCACCCTCTCAGTGAAGACCTGAAGGGTTTGGGGGGAGAAAAAAATAGATAGTATTTTTATTTATCTACATATTTATATGTATATCGTTTTGAGCTATGGCACTTTGCAGCTTCATTACTTTTCATACTTTTTCCTAGTTCTGTTGTGGAAAGATGACTCACACTGTCCATGTGCCCATGCCCTGCCCTACCCAGCTTGGCATCATCAAAGGTGACTCCCTGGAAGCTCAGCTGCACGAGTGTGTCAGGCAAGGAAACTCTATGAGAGTGAAGAGGTTGCTGAAACAAGGTAAATGTGAAGCACAACAGTTTTACTTTGTGCTCTATACTTAGATTTGGGATGAAAAATAGACATTGTACAGTGCAGTTTTCTGGATGGAATTCTTTTACACGATACGTAGTTGGCCTTTTGGGGAAATTTGTACTAATTAGTGGGTTAAAAATATAAATATATTTAAAATATACGTAAATACAGATTTAAAGAACATAAATATTTAAGATGTAAATATTAAAATAACTTGAGAAGAAAATTAAGCTTTTAGTTATAAGGGTTCTCATAAAAAAATTGGTTATGTATTGTAAAACAAGAGTTCTGAATCAACTTTAGGAATAGTCTCTTTAAATAGGATTTTAACTTTAATTCTGACAGAAAAACGCTTCACGTGCGGTTTAGACGTTGGTGGTTTTAACACGTTAACTTCTACCTACGCGGGAGCAATGAGCTCCGAGCGGGGCCCGGCCCCAGAGGGCGCTGCGCACGCTTCCGGCCGCGCCTGCGTGACTAACAGCGCGCGTCTGATTGGTCGTCTGCGGCAGACGATGCAAATGAGGAACCGGGACCCGATTTCCGCCAC
>JASSUY010040417.1:0-26449 GCA_032466535.1 Forpus xanthops | reverse complement strand
TCTTTTGATTCTCCTTCCCATTTCCCCGGGACTGGGGAAGAAAGAGGGGGGGGGGGTGCACAGAACTGTTTGAGGGGGGCCTCAAACCACGACACCAGCTTCTTCAGCACTCAATTCAAATGTTGTTTGTGCTATTTTCTTATGTCAGAGGCAGTTTATAGACTACTCAGTTATTTCTGCTGCTTGTGATATAGTGAAAGTTATAATGGAGTTTATCCATTTCTACTTAAAACAATGAATGAATGGAATGGTGTCCCATGATCTGTTACACCTCCTAACAGAAATGGCTGATGAAGAAAATGGATAAAAACTTCACAAGTCTTACGATTCTTAGTCATGGAGTTCAAGCATTACAGAAGATATAAGGCCCATAGACAGATCATATATCTTACCTGAGACATGTATCCCATGACTGGAGTGTAGCTATTGATGGCTACAGGCTGCTCAGAAGAGATAGGTAAGGAAGGAGAGGTGGAAGGATTTTCCTCTACATCAAGAAATGGATAGAGTGTGAAGAGCTGTCTCTGAAGAACAGGCATCAGGAAGTTGAAAGCTCATGGTTAAGAATCAGAGACCAAGGCAGCAAAGGAAACATCGTGATTGATGTCTAATACAGGCCACTCAATCAAGGGGAGTCTACGGCTGAAGGCTTCTTCCCCCAGGTACAGCAGGCATTGTGCTTGCCAGCTCTTGTCCTGCTAGGGAATTTCACCATCGTGACATCTGCTGGAAAAGTAGCACAGTGAGCTGCAGGCAATCTAAGAGACTCCTGGATTGCATTGATACTAACTTCTTTAGCCTGGTAACAAACAGCCCTGCAAGAGGGGATGTGACACTGGAACTGTTGGCCACCAACACAAATGAGCTAATTGAGGACATCAAGATTGGAAGCAGCCTGGGCTGCAGTGATCATGCACTGCTAGAATTCACAGTCCTGAGGGATATGGGTCAAGTGAGGAATAAAGTCAGGACCCTGAACTTTGCAAAAGCAAAATTCTAGCTCTTCAAGGAGTTAGTCAATAGGACCCCTTCAGAAACTGTCCTCAGGACAAGGGAGCAGCACAGAGCTGGCAGATCTTTAAGGATGCTTTCCATAGAGCGCAAGAGTTCTCAATCTTCAGGTGTAAGAAATCAGGAAAAGAAGGTAAGATACCAGCATGGCTGAGTCAAGTCCTGCTGGTCAAACTAAAGGGCAAGAAGAAAATGCACAGGCAGTGGAAGAAGGGAAACATATCCTGGGAAGATTATAGGGATGCTGTTTGATTGTGTAGGGATGGGGTCTGGAAGACCAAGGCACAGCTGGAGTTGAACTTTGCAAAGGATGCAAAGAATAACAAGAAGGGCTTCTAAAGGTATGTTAGCCAGAAAAGGAATGTCAAAGAAAGCATACCTCCCTGATGACTACTCCTGGCAAAATGGTAACAATGGACAAGGAGAAGGCTGAGGTACGCAAAAAATATTTGGCTTGGTCTTCACTGGCAACTTCTCTTTTAACACCTCTCAAGTGGATGTACTGCAAGATGGGGTCTGGGGGAGCAAAATCCCTCCCACTGTAAGAGAAAATCAGGTTTACAAATACCCAAGGAATCTGAACATACATAAACCTATGGGATCTGAAGAGATGCATTCCAGAGTCCCAAGGGAATTGGCTGTACATTTGAGAAGTCATTGCAGCCAGGTGAAGTGCCTGCTGATGAGAAAAAGAGAAACATTGCACCTATTTTTAAAAAGTGTACAAAGGAGGACCATGGGAACTAATGACCTGTCAGCCTCACCTCTCTGCCCAGAAAAATCATGGATAAGATCCTCCCAGAAGCTATGATAAGACATGTTGAGGTCAGGGAAGTGCTGAAGTGGGTCCACAGAAAGGCTGAGACAGCTGGGCTTGTGGAGCCTGAAGAGAAGGCTTACTGCAGCCTTTCAGTACTTAAAGGGGGCTTATAAAAAAGATGGGGTCAGACTTTTCAGCAAGGCCTGTTGTGATAGAACAAAGGGTAATGGTTTTAAGCTGAAAAAGGGTAGATTTAGATTAGACGTTGGGAAGAAATTTTTTACAGTGAGGGTGGTAGCTGTAAGTTATGTATTAGGGAACTGAAGAGAACTGTGACTGTGGCTTGCCCCTATGTGCTCTGAGAGAAAAGGGATCTAACTCAGAAAGGAGAATTTGCTCTGTACACTGAAATAAACCTGCTGAGAAGTCCTCCTCTATAAAAAAATTGCCAACCTCTATCATGCATCATATACACTGAAGTCCCCAAACATAGGACGTATCAAGGATAAGGTGCAACCTTAACTTTAATCTCTTTTATGTTTCTTATTTCATATGATTATTATATTAGACAACTTTATGTCAAAATTATTTGTGTAACAAGTTGAAGAGTTTCAGATGAATTCACCTGGAAGTAGATTTTAATTTCACATGCTGAAAGGAAAACACTGAAGACAAGCATTTTATTTGCAACAAATTTATATCTTGTTACACATGCACAAACTAGAAATTCTACAGATGACAGTACAATAAATAGAAACTCACAGCTCAGAAAGATTACACTGAGACACCTGCTGAAGCTTGCTACATTCTTTAAAGTCCTTTTCAACCTGGAAAATATGCCTGGATTTCCGTTTTCCAGTAAGATTCCACCCAATCTTGGGTAAAACAAACAAACATAACAAAAAAACCCAGTCCCCAAAGTGGGGGGGGGGGGGGATAAAAGGACATATTATAGCTTACAGGTAAAGAAAAGCTTGGATCATACACTTTAGAAAATATGTACCAGCTTCAAATAACTTTCCATGAAAGGGTCACTTACTGCAAGAAGGGCACTGCTTAAAATTTAAGCAGTCAGTAATGGGAAGCGACAGACCTCTAACAATTGAAGTCTTTCACAGTTGAATGAATCAGCACTGACAAGGATGTGCTAACCTACCTTACCAGGATCTTGGCTATAGCTGCATATGCTCTGCTTAGGCCAGCAGATTCACAAAGTGGTGTGAAGATTTTTATAGAGGTGTCCAAAGTCTGTGAAACAGGAAAATAAAACCCAATAAATACAATGCTAAGAGTTTCTACTTTTTCTTTTTTTTTTTTTTTTTCAGTCTCTGTGTCCATACACAAAATTAGAAGTTTTCCCACTTGTACATTTCTTCCTTGATTAGCTGTAATGGGACTAGTTTTTTCATCATTACTTACAGTTATTTGAAACTACTCAATAATTACAAATTAAAAAGATATAATTTGCATTTAAATACCGGCATTTTAGCACTTTGCAAAAGCCAAAGGGATATTACCTGATTCACAATATAAATTTCTTTATCCATAATTTAAAAGATTTTAAGAGGCTGTACTTTTATGAATGCCTGATAATCAATACCTTAAGATGGTATTTTTTGCATTTATAGTGTTTTAGAATGACATGCTGAAATAAACTTAATATTTTTCTTTCTTTAAACCATCAACTTGACAACTTTTCTTAGTAGAATCTGGATGCTCAAGAGTCAATAATTTATAGGCTATTCATTTAATATATGTTGCCTTAAAAAACTGTAGATAAAGTTGTTATTTTTATGACTATCTATGCACACATGCAATTTGTTAACATTGGCTGGGAATGTACTCTGTTATGACCACTTCCTTAACCAAAGGCTTACAGTTGCTGTATAAAATTGTATGAACTTAATTTAACACTGCTGTCACCACTATTGCATAATTTCTCTTTTCAGACCTTCTGTTTCCAATGTTAATGATGGGAGAGTACATATAAAATTAAATCTTATTCTTTCCCCCTTCCACTTTGTTGCTTGACCCAACCTATTACACACATGAGGAAACATCAAATCTCCAAAGCTGATCTATGGAAATCCTTTTTGCACATTTCCAAGAAAGGAGTAGTGAATGTCATTTGCCAACTCTGAAGGGGGATGGGAGATGCCCAGGGACATACGACAGTATCATGCATGCCCCAAGATGCCTATTTAAACTAAGATAAAAGATAGGGCATTTTCTATTAAGACTGCATTCCCTGTCATTGACAAAGTACACAGGTCAAAAGAAGAAAACCTGTGTGTGCTAACGTTATGGATGTCACCATTTCTACCATTTTCCACTACTCAGATTTGCTAGTTCTTGAAAGAGTTTTACTACATGCAGGAGTATCCTTGGACAAGGCTCTTTTTTTTTTTTTTTGTTGTTGTTGTTATATAAGCTATGTGTGCATGAAAAGCATTTATTAATGTGCATTGCACTACTTACCATACTTCAAGTACTTTCTTACCAGTTACATTCTCAGGTGCATTAGCATTGCGTATTATACTTGAAGGTCATTCTCAATCGAGTCATTCTCAATTGAGTCATTTTCAATGCACAAGATATGACAAAAAGATCATAAAGGCACCACAGTTAGTAAGTTGTCGCATCAGTTCAGAACTCACCCAAAACTCAAAATTGTCAAAGCTTTAGTGTGTTATTCTAATACTCCAGGATGGTATCAGAGACACACACTGGAGTCCAAAAAACAGTTTTTGGCTTTGCATTTAACTCAGTGGAGCTACAACATTTGTAGTAGTAATTGTGTTCATATCAGATAACCTGCCATAAAAGTGTCAGGAGGTTTCCAAAATGCTATGTACAGGACTGAAATCCTGAAAGGCTTTAAACTGTTCTCTACAGTATTTAACTAGGCCTCTGGTTGCTGTTATCTAGTACAGAAAGTTTACTTTGGTGCCTAAGGCTTAGGCTATGGTACTTTTCTTTTTATTAAAGATATGACAAAGACTAAAAAGTATAGATAAAACCGAGGGAAAACCTAGATAGAGTAGCTAAAGTAAAAAGTAGGTTCACTGAATCCCTGCAACAGTTGCTGGAAAGAAGTAAATAAATAAAGCCACTCATTTGTATTGATGAAAAGTGCTTATTTTGGTCCCAGGTTACTACTACGCTATACAAATCAGACGTTTCACTCTAAATAATGAAGTAATAACAATAATTAAATCATCTACATGAAAGGGAGGAAATCTTCATAAATTATAATAGAAAATATGCCATAATAGAAAACATGCCTGTATTTTAAATAACTCCTCCAGCTTCTTGTATTACATAGGGATGCAGAAAGGGACACATTCTTGATAGGAAAGAGCTGTACAGTGCCCCTGTACTCTACAGTTGCTCAGCATCCATTTATGTAGAGGAATTAAAGAGGAGCCTCCTCAATTACAGTGCATGTCTTAACTTCAACATTGAGGATAGAAAAAGGAGAGCAGGTAGGGCAGGAAGAAATGCTGGATCAACATGAAATCGTTAGAGGAACAAACGTCTTTTTATTAAAGCAACATTTATCTGCTTCAGTATTCTATGGTAAATACTGTGCATTAAAATGTCATCTTGGTAACTCTGTTTTCAGAGATATAGAGTTACTGAAGGGGCAAAATGTCTTCCTTTTTTTTTAATATTTTAGTTTTATTTTGCTACATACAAAGATTTCTGAGGAAGTAAGCTGTTGCAGTAGATTTATCTTGATCATGCTAGATTCCGTTATAAAATTTCCATATGATTTCAAAGAGAGTTTGATTCTCCTAGCAACTAGTGGAAAAATACCATTGTATATGCAGTTGAACAGATCAGAATAATGTACAGGGTTTTTTTCCCTCTAAAAAGAAAACGTAAGATAAGTTTAACAATCTAAAAATTCTGAAAATGGCACTGATTCTGATAATGAATGAATTTTTGGCTCTGTGTGACAAAGCACACTGACTGTCTCAAACTTTACACTTCTGTGGGTCTACAGTAGAATTACTGGTTAAAAAACACCAACAAATAAAATGAAAATAAATGTCATATGGAAATGAACAGTGGATTTCAATTGCTTATTCTTATTTATGCAAAACGCAGGAAGGTGGCAAGATGGAGCTCCAGCTTTGTCTTCCAAATTACAGACAACTGTTCTACACGCTATCCACTATTATTTTGATGCATGCAGAGTTAAAAAAAAAAGGAATAAGGGGAAGGGTAAAAGAAAGAGAAAAAGGGAAAGAGATGGAAAAGAAAGGGAGAAAGAGAAAAAGGAGTTTTTATGGTTCAAAACAGAAATAAATAATAAAAAAAAAAAAAACAACAAGATACATTGTACAATTTCCCTTGTTTTCCTGCTCAGCAATAAAAGCTCCATGCAGGTGCACCTGAAAGGACAACAGATACTGTGGGAGCATCTCTTTACAAAATTTATCCTCTTCCTGGGTCTTTGGAAGTATTGTGGCTACTAGTTACAGTGTGAAGATAAAGTAACAAGCTCCACTTAAATCCTCAAACTGAAGTCTGTTTGTCATATAGCTCTTGCACTGATTCTGAAGATACGAGGTGATTTTCATGTTTACCCCCTTTGTCAAGAAAAATTTTAGTCAGATCCCATGAGCAGATTTGCTTCTAGTTATATCAGCATTATGCCAGTATGACCCTTGTGGGATTTTTCAATTAATATAAACCAGCTCCTCCCCTAAGACTCTCCCTCCTCAAAATCCTGCTGTTTATTTCTATTGTTGTCACACCTGTACTTTTATGCATACACAAAAACATGCACATAGCTCATTAGCATACACTGAGGACTCAAACAAAAGGACACAGGCTATGCTAAACATTGACACACCTGGGGATAATGGACAAAAGAGTAAAAAATTGAAGGTACGCATTTATGTTGAATGAAGAATGTCTATCCAACTTGACACAAGATTTATGCTACTACCAGTATTTTGCGATTTTGGTAAAATACATTACTCTGACAAAAACACGAAGGCATAATATTGATTTATAATACTGTAACTTTAAAAACCTCAAAAATGTAGTTCTGTTCTCAGCTTTGCACTTGATATTGTTGTCAAACTTTATTGGAAATACATTTATTTTGATTTCCGAAATTCTAGCTGTGTTTAGCCATTTCACAGCTGGTGAGCAGTAAAGATGCTTCTGCCTCATTTACAGATCTTGAACATGAATCAGACAATCAACTGGAACATTAGTCAAAGAGATCAGTAGCTAATGATTTCTGACAGGTGCTGCACTAACAGGCTAAGGCCCAGCCTGGCTAGGAAGCATCTGACATTTTTCTGGGGCCAACAATAGGTGTTTGTAGAAGACAGTGCAAAAGAGAGAGATTACTGGCCTCATACCACTTAGAACCCCTTAAATACTTTTAGAAAATACACATAGCTCTGACAGTCACTAAATAATCATTTTGATACCATTCAGTGAAAATAAAACACAATAGAACCTTATGCATAGGCGTTTTGCAGTCCAGTGAACTCTCTCTCTCATAGCTCCCCAAGAAATCCATATTTAAAAATGCCTAAAACCCACAAGTTTTATTACCGTAATTTGAGTGGTTACATGCATGTGGCCATCTGGGTAAGGTCAAAAAAGAGTTTCACAATGCAAACCTAGATGTATTCTTACTTTGGCCATAATGCAATGTGAGACAGGTTGGGCAGCAATAAGAAAAATAGTATTGTTCATGTAATGTATTGATTAAAATAAGCAGAGCTCATTGATCACAAGAAAGTAATACACCAATATCAACTGAATGTCAGGCTGCACCTTGTTTACTGATAAATGTATTTGGATATAATGAGCATCCAGGGTAAAGGTAGTACAACATTCTGTCTGCATGCTCACAGTTAAGGGATATTGAAAGTGGGTGAGAAGAGAGTGAATAGTCCTTGATTTGCTAGAATTGTTAATTCTCTTTTCCCACAACTGAAATAGATCAACTCAAATTCTGTAAATGTGAATGCTAACTTCTTGCCCTTAGCCACATCCAATTACAGTGGACTGTACTGTTTTGATAAATCAACTGTAAAAAGAAAAAAAAAACCTACCAAAAAATAACCCAAACCAGAAATGTACAAACTGTCACTGTTCATACAGAGATAGAAATAATTCATCTACAATTGGCCAAACTGCTATTCCAGGAACTTTAATCTGTGTATTTGGATAATGCATAGCATAAGCATGCAAGTAGGAGCAAGCGAATCAGGCACAGGAGGATGGGAAGGAATGTAGAGGAGCTCACCCAGAAGTCTGGCTGAGTCAAACATAGAAATGGAGCACACATGGCTGCCAGTAAGGCATTGCTTGGTTGACACTCTCCTTGAGGGGTAACTGTTCTATTCAGTCCCTGCTCTTCCCTCCCCTATTATGCTTGGCTATCAAGTGCATTGTTTACCTTGACAGTCTATAAACTTGTATGAAAAGTCACGATTTGGGTTACTCTGCAACTGTTTGTAGCATGAGAGAATACAAATATTATACTAACTCCTGAACAGTCTATCAAGTTAAGACCTAGGATTCTTTGCCTGTATCTAGTCTCACTTGTATGCTTTGCATAATACTCAGAGTATTTTGCTTTGATTCTGAATGGATTATATGTAAATACAAGTAAGTAACTGGAAAAGTTCCTTTCCCCAGAGTCATTTCAAATGTCTGTTGGCTTCCTACAAGGTCAGGAGTTCACCCTGTATGCTTCATTTTGCTGCATAGAAAACTTTAAAGAGATGAAATGTACACATGATTGAATAAACATTAACTTTTTTTCCCATTCATTTCTTCTGTATTAGCCTCTGGATGGATTACTGTTCTTAATTCTGGCCTTCTGTGCCACTAAGTTATATTAGTTCTGATTCTTTATACCTACAAAATTGCAGGAATGCAGTAATAATTTTATTATTTAATACATCTCATGAAACATTCTATTAAAATAAATTAAAAAGAAATGAAAAAAAAAAAAAAATCAGCCAGGCCCTTCAAAGGAAAAACCTATGCAAGCACCAAAATCAGGTATTTCAGTTTGTCATTATCATATAATTTGAAATCTCAACTTCAAGAGACATTACCCTAGTAAATGTTGTTGCAATCTTTATTTAGTACAGGAATGTAATGTTTTACAAACCAGCCATTGGTGACATATTTCTTCAAAACAAAGCATGGCTTAACAGTCTGGAGTGAAGAAGCTTCATCTGTTACCCTTTAACAGCAATATAAGAGGAAAAAACAGTTTATGTATCCTTTCCATCCTGACAGATGCGACAATAGCTGGAAACACTGTGCCTGCCAAGAGCTTTTATCAAGTATGTTATAACAACTAGTAATAAGTGTAAATAATAAATGGCTACGATCTTATGGGAAACGGTGGCAATACTAAACAATTTTTGGTGCTTGCTGATGGGAGTCTGCTAGTCTTGGAATTCCCTGGCTTCCCAGTAGAGTTTTGGCCTGACAATAAACAACAGTTTAATACTTTATCTAATCCCAGCCAGGAGGTAAGTTCAACAGCAAGCTTTTGCAGATGTTCACATCCAATAATCTATCCATAATTGATGAAACAGGGAGGTCAGATGTAATGGTTGCTACTATTCCAGCAACAAATAAATGGTTATTGACAAAACAAGGCAGTGTGGCGCTGAGTGCTGAGCAGTGACAAGCATGAAACAGCGCTGAGACAGAAGTAGTGATGTGAATACAGCCCTTCATCTTGAGAATTCCTCAATGTGATGTGTGGCACAAGTGCCACACTGACACATAAGCAGATGGAGGTGACTTGTAAAGGAAAAATGAGATTCTGCAAGTACATAAAAGACAAAGGCAGAGCCTGAGAAAGAAACAAGGAGAAAGGGGAGGATGAGACTGGAAATTTGGGTAAGTGCAATAATGTGAATTGTTCAGAAATGTTTCTGTACAGCAGCACTGTGATCCAGATGTCTGGACTGCTTTTATCACACTGTTGTGTCTACATGAATGTACCTGGCTGTCAGGTTGCTGTAAGCCTCCTAAGACACTAATATCATACGATATGAATGTGTATGCTTAAATGCCCATTACTTCTTAGACAAAACAGCTATAAATATTCTGCTTCATGCTTATTAACATCTTTAGTCCAGCCATGAACAGGTATTTTTAATTACACAGTTCTAGCTAAAAGCAAGCAAACAAATCCTTAAGTGTGCATAATGCAATGGAAAAACCTGCAGAGACAGTTTTTTTTTGCAAACCTTCCTAGTTTAAGACAGTTAAAAGCCATTATTTTTCTGCATACCTATATGAAAGTTAAGCAGAAGTTCTCATTCAGCTGAAAACCTCATATTCTTTAGTTTAAACCCATGTAAGAAATGTAGTAAAAGGATTAATAGACTGGTTTTATTGTCTGAATAAAACTTGAGTCATTTACATGCAAATAGACACTTGAAATCTTTTGCACCTTATTTCAGAGCTAAAAGATAGTATTTTTACAATGTTTACAGTGTAATATTCTAATATGAAAAACAGCAGAATGAAATGCTGACCATTATTGCTATATGTAGTCATAAAAAGATTTCAGACAGAAATATTTTAAATATTAATATTACTGAAATCACTTAAAGCACCAAAGAATGTTAAATCGATTTATTTAGAAGTACAATTTATTTCACACTTTGCTACCAATTCTTTTGATCAGCTCTGAAATAATACAAAAGCTGAAAGCAAAACAGGAAAACAAATTGCTTCTGGCAATGAAGCAGCAAGCTCCATGCTTTATACTGGCATGCTTCAGTGTTTTCACTTCTCAAGCTATTTATCTATCAAAGGATAAATTTTAAATTCCTTAAGATCTGATTCCTGAATCAAGATCTCCTATTCTCCAATCTAGCTATAAATGGTTCTGATCAAGCAAAATTGTTAAGCATTTACTTACACCTCAATATGTGTTGTCTCATTGAAGTCAATAGGAGCAACTGGAAGTTAAACACGTATTTAATAAGTAAATTGCTGTAGCTTGAACTATACCAATTTGAGAAACCAACCTAATTTTAAAACTTTTACTTTATAGACTTTTTATTTTAAAGCCTGTTCATTTAAACTATACAAAGGAAAACAAACCCTCACAGATTATGAATATATTTGCATTTAAGTACTGAAATTCCTGAGTTTGTATACAGTGTGGACACAAACATTTCATTTCTAAAAATATATAAAAAGTCTGACTTCCATAAGTATATTATCTAACAGAACCAGAATTTTTTTCACACAGTTTTTCTGCCATTTCCTTCAGTCCAGGGTATATGTGTGTTTTCACTAATGGACATACTACTGACAATTCTTAAGATCTTTCATGCTATTACTTCTCAGATAATATAAGCTATGAACTCAGACATGCTGTAACTAACTCTTTCCTCCAATTATATACAGCATTTAGGTTCAAGGTTTAGCACACCTAAGATAAAAATCCAATATAGTCAGAAGTACATAAAGTAAATAACCTCTATAACATACAGTTGTACTGCTTTGTCATTTTTTGCTCCTAGCCTGTGGGAAAGAAATGAGTGGAAACTTGTATATCAGCAGTTATTTAAAAAAAGGGGGAAAAAAAAGTAGCATATTTTATTAGCTACTCTAAAAAAGAAGTTTCAATAGAGTAAGTAGAAAATGTCTGCCTAAATCACATCTTTTAACTGACAGAAGACAGTTATTACAGTTGTAGAAACCTCAGTTAGAGCAAGTGGACTAACTGCAACATTATATCCAATAAAACAGGCACTATACAGCTGTGGTGACACTCTTGAGCTCCTGCCTTACTTGGGAAAGAATAAGGAAGAGTCATCCCCATTGGCCAACCCACCAGAGAATAGCACCAACCCATCAGAGAATAGCAGAGACAGTTCTGTCCCATCAGCTGCATCAAAAAGGTAGGACAAGAGTGAAGGCGCCATGATTGGTAGCTGCTCTGCCATGCATGCCCTGCATTGTGAAAAATAGATGCAAAGATATTTTCACTTCCTTGCAGAGCAGCTTAAGGAGTTTTTATGGCTTTGTCCACAATGTTTCAACATATTAGAGCTAAGTAAACCTCCAGTACCTTACTGGACAATTTGCTTCAAGTTCAAAGAAAACAGCTACCAACAATTTCATGGAAATGATGCATAGTCATACAAAGAATTCTCTTGATCTTAGGAATTACGTTGTTCTTATTAAAGCAGAAGCATGTAAATATTCTTATTAATGTTGCACTGCAGCCCCTTCAGTTTTTTTGTGAACTCATACACTGTGTGTAAGTGCATGTATGGATAAGGTAATAGTAAAACTTGTCATTTTGTAACAGATATCCTAAGTCAAAATCTTAAAAAAATAGAGTTTGAAGTTTGGGAAACTACATTTGATACATTAAATTGCATGACTTCTAAATTCAGAGCATAAGTAAGGTTACATAAACCTAATAAATACATATAAATACAGGAACTTTAATGCCATTTGGGAATTAAAACCAAGCATGCCAACAAAACAATATCCTCCCTGCATAGCCCCCAAACTTTATGTCACCAACTTGTATTCAGATTCCTAAGAACACTTGTGGTCAGACAGTCCTAAAATTCTGAAAAGGTGCTATAGAGTTATGTGATGGAACATGCAGTCAAATCTGCAGCTCACTGCAGTTGCTTTGCTCTTTTGGGATGTATGAATGATTAAATTTCAAATTGTAAAAGATGAGATGAAAATCCATCCATTTATGGTAGCCAGTCTTAGGGAACATGAGACTCCTGAAGAGTAAGGCTGATATCACCAAGTTACTAGTGCATTTATTTTCTTTGTTGCTTTGGGAAAACATGGATTTGTGACAATCTGATTTGCTTGTCATCAAGTAATAGATTTTTTACATATGCAAGTTTTATTTTTCATGCTGTATAGCTTTTGTGTAACTTTACTGTTACAATTCTGCAGCAGCTCTACATTAAAGACTATTTACTTATAAAGGGTATTTTTGTAGGACACTTGATAAAAATCCATTTTTTACGGAGAGGAATTATTCTGATGCAATTAACAAAGAAAAATGCAACTTGAAACACAGGAAAGTGATGCCATGTTCCAAGGAAACTGCAATAGACACCATGCCACCAAGGAAAGTATACATGTGTCATGAACATAAGAGAACTGAAGGAGAATAGTTTCATTATATCTCTAGGCTACTCAGAATATTTTCCCTATTTTTTTTTTTTTTTTAGTTTTCCAAGAAACTGGCTAAGACAGGAGAACTGTTACCCAGATTAACCTAGCAGAAGGGATCTTCCCTTCACTAAGAGGCTGTTAACTTTCATATGCAAATAAAAAGATCTTTCTTTCGTCTTAGGAATGAAGTGCTAAATTATCAACAAAATTGTAACCTATCAGGCATTCAACTTTTTCCTAATTTTTGGGGGGTTTTCTTTAAGATTCTCAACACAAGTAATTTCTATTTTCTCAATTCTATCAGTATTTGAGTTAGTATATTTTGTCAGGGCAAAGTTTACTACCAGCCCTAATTGTTCTCACATAATTTTATTTGTATTATCTTCATAAATGACTAGCAGCAGTGTGACCTTTCAGAAACATGAAATTTAATCAGTTCAAAATTGGCTCAGTAATTTTAGGCCTTCAAGCAGAAAACTTTTCTCTGTACATAATCCATTGTCAGTGACAAGATCAATCAGAAATGCCCACTTTTAAAGATGACTCAGAGCTTTGTTTTTTTATTCCTCAGATATGAAAAATACAAAATGTCTATAATTACAGTTTTAAGAACAATTTAAAAATAGCTTTAATAAAAGTGAAGCTTCTAAGAGTGAAGCTGTTTAACATCTTTTTTGGCAATATGGACAGTGAGACTGAGTACACCCTCAGTCCCACTGTCCATGACACACCCTGAATGTCAACGGCATCAACCTGTGTGGTGCACTTAACACATTGGAGGGAAGGGATATCATCCAGAGGGACCCTGACACACTTGAAGCATGGGCCGATGACAATCTCATGAAATTCAACAATACAAAGTGCAAGGTCCTGCACCTGGGTCAAGGCAATCCCAGGCACAGCTACAGGCTGGGTAGAGAAGTGATTCAGAGCAGCCCTGTGGAGAATGAATTGGGGGTGCTGGTGGATGAGAAACTGCACATGAACTGGCAGTGCGTGTTCACAGCCCAGAAACCAACCATATCCTGGGCTGCATCAAAAGAAGCATGACCAGTGGGTTGAAGTAGGTCATCCTGCCCCTCTATTCTGCTCTTGTGAGACCCTGTCTGGAGTACTGCTTTCAGAAATGAGGCCCACAACATAAGAAGGATGTGGACCTGCTGAAGCATATCCAGAGAAAGGCCATGAAGATGATCAGGGGGCTGGAACACCTCTCCTATGGAGACAGGCTGAGAGAGTTGGGCTTGTTCAGGAGAAGAGAAGGCTCTGAGGACACCTTATAGCAGCCTTCCAGCATCTAAAGGGGGCCTAATCTGAGAGGGATTTTTTAAAAATGGCATGCAGTGAAAAGACAAGGGGAAATGGCTTTAAACTGAAAAACGGTAGATTTAGATTAGGTATAAGGAAGAAATTCATTATTGTGAGGGTGATGAGACACTGGCACAGGTTGCCCACAGAAGTTCAGATGCCCCATTCCTGGAAGTGTTTATGGCCAGGTTGGATGTGGCTTTGAGCAACCTGGTCTAGTGGAAGGTACCACTGCCCATGGCAGGGGGTTTGGAACTAGATGATCTTTAAGGTCCCTTCTGACCTAAATAATTCTAAGAGAATGACAAGTCCTCTTCTTAAACTGGTATGCTAGAATGTTGGGTTTTGGTGGTTTTTTTTTTTTTTTTGTTTTTTGTTTTGTTTTGGTTTGGTTTGGTTTTGGTTTTGTTTTTTTTTTTCCCAAGCAGGTGATGCACTTGGTAAGCTGAGAATGTTACATTTCATTACTAGTTGCTAAATATCACTTACAGACGAATAAAAGACAATCTGGTTGATTTAAAAGAAGGAAGTTTGAAATTATTTCATTGCATATTACCTTTCATGTGTTTTGCAAGTGTTCATTTAAGTCCTTCTTTTTGTAGCAACAGTAATGCAAGATTAAACATAAACTCAGTGTCTACCCAGTCACCATTGACAGAAACGTTCAGCCTCATAGCAAAGCACTAGAATAGTAAGCATATCTCTAAGGCACTACCTTTCACAAAGTTTAGGAGAAAAGAGGATGACATTCAGTCCACCATTTGGAATTCCTTTGCTTGCTAAGATCCTCCTTGATTCACAAATTCATACATGCATATAGGAGTAATTTATACAATTAGATATAATAGAAATAATTAGATAAAATCTACTGTGATACTCATTTCAGGATATCGGCATCCCAGACACATTTATTTTATTCTCTCTACCTGCAGGAGCTGAGAAAAAATTTTCAACTGTTTTGACACAGACTTTTGCAGAAATTAACTTTATGGTCATAAATCACCTCTGATTACTTTAATAGGGTCATTTCAAATGTGAAGATGTCTTTGTAAGTTCATAAATTTTCTTGATAATTTTATGCCTGTGGCTTGTATATCGTAATTCTGACACTTCATGCACGTAACATTATGTCATAAATTACCACATTTATTTTGGCATGAGCCTCAGTACTCATGAGCACTGCCTCTATTACTTAAATGTGTAACATATCTGAAACACAGGATTCAATATCTAAAATATAAGAATACTTAGAAAAAGCCTAATGCTTAGACAAGAGATGAGGACTGGAATTCTCCTGATGATTTGGGATGCAACTCTAATTAAAAGAGGAAAAAATCAACGATGTCCAACTCTTTGAGGCATTATTGAAAGCCCAGTTTAAAAACAATTTCCCACATCAAGCCTAAGAATGCAATAATTCATGCAAAATTTCTAATGACACAGAAGTGCTACAGTTAATACTTAGCTTGTTATAGAAGTCTAAAGAAAAATTAGCAAATAGTAATTCTTATTTTAAAATTAGTCTAGATGGAAAACTCTCCCTGACAAAATCTATATTGCTTAAGATAAAATCTATATAATGCAAACTATTAATATTTTGTGTCATATTTTGTGGAATAGCCATTAGACTTGATTATAAACCAGATGGTATGAAAAATATTATGAACATACCACACTGCTACTGAACATAATTAGTTCTCAGGTTTTTAAACTTGCAAACACTTATGCTTTTACATCTGAGTAGGTCCACTGAAATCAATCATATATATCAAATAAAATTAAAGCAATTTATACAGATTACACACCAAATCAAATTACATTAGATTAAACACCAAGTGCCTAGCAAATAAAACACCTTCTCCAATAAAACTAGCCTATTTGATACAAAGTGACTGCATATTTTTTATTGAATAGGCTGCAGCTTAATCATTTCAATCTTTAATTACTGCATCAGATAAGGAATATTTTGAACATATGCTTCTCTGCCCTGTTAGAAGACACGAATGAAAGAGAAACAAGTTTATATGCATGCTACTGTGTGTGCATGTTGGGGGAGGGAGAAGCATGCTAAACAGCAAAAGGAACCAGTGGCAACAATTGGAGGAAATGGTATCTGTAACAGCTGCTCCTTTCAGATTCCCCTAGAAGGAGACTGCCTGAGGTGGACCAGAGCACAAAAGGATAAAGAAGATGAAAACTGATGCAAAGCAGGAAAATAACTACTGAGACCCCTGAGTCTACATCCGAATAGTCCCAAGCTGTGTGGCAAGACCTCTTTAGCATGCTACAGAAGCTGGTGATGAACTACATATTACCATGAGGCAAACTGGCTCCTAGCAGTATTGTCTGCATGTTATGTGTAATGATAACCAGTGGTCCTCTGGGAACAGGATGCAATGATTTCATCTCTGTAAGCATCTGAGCTCCCCTTGGATACAGAGACCATTAAACTGAGAACAGAAGGGTGAATTTTAGGCAGTGATTTCCAATTGGAGAGTGAAGACAACTTGTGCTCAACAGCACTGTCAACCACTGATATTTTATTGCTGCCTATATTGATCACTGTGAAGGACAAAAGGAACTAAAATTGCACCCCTTTTTCTATGTACCATAACATACACTATTTTTTCAGAAGAAAGAACTTCATAGGTTTCTCATGTAACATTATCAGAAATGCCATATTAGGAAATGCCACTATAACATAATACAATAATGTCTAATATTATTTACACTGAAATGTATTGGTATTTTCATTACTGTTAAAATAACATTTTATACTCTTAACATAATGTATAATTTATATTTTGTACTACAGGGTCTTTTTTTCCCTTTTCACAAAAATGCACATTGCTTTCCTTAACTGCCAGGTATTTTTCTAAGACCAAACCCAATAGGCACAACCTATCATGTATATATTTTAAATTACTTGTAGTACATTACAAAACTCAAGGTTTCAGTACCTTTCTTAAAAAAAAAAGTAAATCTGCATATGACAAAGAAATTGATCTTTCAAATGACTATTGTATTTTTTTGGCAGGAGCAAAGGGGGAGCAATGCAGGGAAAGGAGCAGCTACAAAATATAAGCAAGATAGAACCTGAGGAGATAATGCCAGGACATTCAATATTTCTGGCACTTTCAAGGGTAGTTTGATCCTTTGTATACTGTGGAGACTGTGCAGACTTGGTCATTAATTAATTTCTCCTGTGATGGAGAGTTAAAATATGCACTCAGGCTTCTTTATTTGGCACATTTGTTAGCTTGTTGCTTGTCTTCACTCACACAGTTTATTTCAACTGTCAGAAACTTAACAGTTAAATTGGTCAGGTAAAAATGCTGACAAACTTGTCAGTCAAAAAACAATGAAGATAAATTTCAGTATAAAAAATTCCAGTCTAATGTCATGCACCATATTCTGGGAAGAGACCAAACAATCTTCTCAATGCTTTTGGAAGGCAGACGTAGGGACTGTGAGAATGAAGACCCTAGCCCCACTGTAGGAGAGGATCTGGTTCGGGACCATCTTAAGAACCTGAACGTACACAAGTCCATGGAACCTGATGAAATCCATCTGCGGTCCTGAAGGAGCTGGCAAATGAAGTTGCTAAGCCACTGTCCATCATATTTGAAAAATCATGGCAGTCAGGTGAAGTTCCAGATAACTGGAAAAAGGGAAATATAACCCCCATTTTCAAGAAGGGGAAAATGGATGAGCTGGGGAACTACAGACCAGTCAGCCGCACCTCTGTGCCTGGCAAAATGTTGGAGCAGATTCTCCTGGAAGGCACGCTAAGGCACATGAAAAACAAGGGGCTTGGTGACAGCCAGCATGGCTTCACTAAAGGGGAAATCCTACCTGACCAATTTGGTGGCCTCCTATGATGGGGCTACGGAATTGATGGACAGGGGTAGAGCAGTTGATGTCATCTCCCTGGACTTGTGCAAAGAATCCCACGTGACATCCTTGCCTCAAAATTGGAGAGACATTAATTTGATAGGTGGATCACTCGATGGAAGTGCTGGATGGCAGCACGCAAAGAGTTGTGGTCAATGGTTCAGTGGCCAGCTGGAGATCAGTAATGAGTGGTGTTGGTATTTGGACCAGCCTTGTTCAACATCTTTGTCAGTGACATGGACAGTGGGATTGGGTGCGCCCTCAGCAAGTTTGGCAATGACAAAAAGCTGTGTGATACATTGGAGGGAAGGAATGCCATCCAGAGGGACCTTTGACATGCTTGTAAGGTGGGCTGATGCCAACTTCATGAAGTTTAACCATCGCAAGTGCAAAGTTCTACACCTGGGTCAGAGCTATCCCAGGCACATCTCCAGGTTGGGCAGAGATGAGATTCAGAGCAGCCCTGCAAAGGACTTGGGGGTGTTGGTTGATGAGAAAATGAGCATGAGCTAGAAGTGTGTTCTTGCAGCCCAGAAAGCCAGCCGTATCCTGAGCTGCATCAAAAGGAGTGCTGTATTTTTGACTTTCAGCCTGGGAACAGCACTGATAACACCAATGTTTTCAGTTACAGCTTAGAATGTTTAGGCTGACCAAGGACTTTCTGAGTCTCATGCTCTGCCAGGGAAGAGGGGAAGCTGGGAGGAAGCAGAAACAGGACACCTGACCCAAACTAGCCAAAGTGATAATCCATACCACAGCACGTCATACCCAGGATGTGAAAACGGAGGGCAGAAACCTGGAAGGGTGGGGGTTCACTGCTTAGTCAGGCTGGATATCGGTGGTGACTGATTGTATTCTTTTTCCTTGCATTTCTCTTGTCATTATTATTATTGGTGGTAGCAGCAGTAGTTTGTGTTATACCTTAGTTACTGGACTGTTCTTATCTCAACCTGTGGGAGTTGCATTCTTTCGATTCTCCTCCCCATCCCTCTGGGAGCAGGGGGAAAAAAGAGGGGGGAGTGGGTGAGCAAACTACGTGCCTGACTGGGCTTAAAACATGACACACATGTAGAATTTCATTCTATTAGAATTATTACGTATGGGATACTCAAGGGAAACAAGAGGAGATTGAACTGAAGTATCAACAGAGGGGATTGCAACTTTTTTGCATTACAGCTTTTCATACCAAAAGTGATTCATGTTTCTTCTAAATTCTTGATGTTTTGAAAAGCTAAACATGTGAATTTACATATTTTTATTTGTTGCTCACAAATATGCTGTATGGAGGTAGCTTGCAAAACTGATGCTTTATACCAAAATTCTAACTAAAAAGTAGCTGGTTTATATATGTATCAGTACAGGAAAAAGAAAGCTAGCTGCATATAACCTGAATGATAAATTTATATTATTTCTACAGATCCATGCATGGAAACCTGGACTCCAACAGTTCTGGAATTTGTTTGAACCTTAATTGCTTAAGCCACATAGATCCCTGTTTACAGATCTAGATACTGTTATAAAAGACCTGTAGGCCAAGTCTCTCCAAGTCTTTTCCATGCTCTAAAATGCTTAAGATGCCAAGGAGTCAGAGAAAGGCATTGGGAAAGCTAAAACAACTTAAAAATAAACTTACTGATAATGCTTTCTGGTTTTCTCCAGCAAAATAATAAGCTAAACTGAGGCAATACGTAGCTTCTCCTTGGATCTTCATTTCACCTGCTAAAGAAAGGATTAAAGTTATACTTTACCAGCATAATCTGAAAAAAATACATTAGTACAGACAGTTCTTGCAGGTTCTAAAATAACATACAGATGTTTAAATACTACATTAATTATTCCCTTCTTCTTACCCTTGCCAATTATTTATTTCTAAAAATGTATACTGGCACTTAAAAATAGATGCAATGGATTTAAGCAGAGTTCAACAAGAAAGTTCAGCAAAGTCAAAGAAAATATCTTCCAGTAAGTAATGCAGTAGGATCAATGTAACACACTGTAATAGTCTCTGCCACAAATTGCTTAATAACAGTGTCTTCACATTAGAAAATCACATTAGCCTCTCTATGTTAATATATAAAATTAAAGTTAGCTATTGATATATAGCAAAAAATATAAACATGAAATATGTTGACCCATACACTTTGCTGATGTGAAACTTTGTGAATTAGCAAGAAAGAACTACCAGTAGATAATGTTCATATTTGCTATTCTCATGGTCATTTTGCAAGCTACTGTAAGGTGGAATAGCAAAAAACAAAACCAAAAAAAAAAAAAAAAAGAAAAAGGGATAACTTACACTTGCAAGCAGAAGTCATAGAAAATTCTGCACAGGTAGTTGCTAATTGTGGTACATCACACTTTTCCATGCCAGATTTTATTTCAGTAATACTGATCTAACAAACACTGCTTGCTTGTCTTTTTATATTGCTCTCTCAATAGAAAATCATCCATTCAGTACTGAAGTTTTACATAAATTAATTATATAAATGCTTACTGTATCACACTATATTAAAAAAATTTCCCTCCAGAACATGAGTATTCATTAAAAAAAAAAAAGTAACAAAACCTCAGTCTTTCCACTGTGCAATATCCATCTTGTCAAAAATAATAAAGAGTTGAAAAATCAAGCTGAAGCATAACTACATATTAAGATATTCCATAAAGTGCATAAATACAGTTGCAATGAAAGGAGAGATTATCTATTTATGGTATCTACTAATAATTTCTTTAAGTTTGAACACGTAGAAGCCTAAATCTAGTTCTGAAACTCTTTGAATGATATAATTGCTGAGGCCATAGTAGTGGTCTACCTAATACGTTACAAAAATTACGAAAAGTCTGCAAATCAAAACCCTGATGGTATTTTCTAGTGTTCAATAACCCTTAAAAGGCATCTGAGAGTCTGAAGTGGATAATATCTAATCCCAATTCATAAAATGCATAAACACAGATGATGGTCCGGAAGGACAAAAATGGATATTACAAATAGTAGCCAGAGTCAGTATGGGTTTAACTAAATTAAGTATGGGCTTTGTAGGAAGAGGTTATGGTCCTGGAATGGGGACTAGACAACTCATCTGAAAGAAGCTTCTAAAGCTTTATATTTAAAAGAACAGTGGCAAGTATATCCTGCACACATTATTAAATTAAAAAAGATAATGCATCTGGTGATAAATATTGAAGCAATATTATATCTTAATTGTATGGGTAATTCATATGCAAAATATACCCCTTAAGGTACACCATGAAAGGCTCCTGAACTGGTGGAAAAACGTGTTCACCTGAAAACTTCTATCTTACTTCTGAGAAGCACTCCAATAATCATCTTGGATAATCGTCTAGGAAAAGCAAGCCTGTAGAAGCAGACATTTAACAGCATCTTTCAAGAAACAAGGACTCTTAAGATTTCTAAAAAAATCTGGAAAATTATAAGCATTTCCATAAAGTCAACTTGTAAGATTTGCCCTCTCTTTTCTGTTCCATCTCATGTGTAAGAAATGCTGATCATCATCTCAAATAATATATAATATTCAAATGTTATTCTATTTTCCCCCAATTTTAAACCTATCCATACGTAGACAGAGCTTCATACAGCCCTTATCTAGAACAAGAAGGCAACCAGGGATAGTCAGCAAAGATTTAATACAGGCAATTTTTTCTTCACCAACTTGATAACCTTCTAAATAAGATGACTGGCTTGGTGGATGAAGGAAAAGCAGTGGATTTTGTTTCTCTCAATTTTAGCCAGGATTCTGTCAGTACCTCCCATAACATCTTCATACACAAACTGAGACAGCAATGCAACCTCAAAGCAAAAGCAACCAATGGGATTATCCATTAGGCAGAGTGTTGTGTGCAGGTCAGGGGGAGGTGATCCTTTGCCTCTGCTCAGCACAGATGAGGTCACCCCAAGAGTGCTGTGTCCTATGCTGGGCTCCCAGCACATGAGAGAGAGGGACAACATGCAGCAAATCCAGCAAAGGGCTGCAAAAATGATGAAGGGATTGGAGCACCTGTCCTTGGAGAAGAGGCTGAGGGAGCTGGGACAGTTGAGGCCACAGAAGGGAAGACTCAGAAGGGGAATCTTAGTACCTCTTAAGCACCGGTAAATAAGATGGAACCAGGCTCTTCTCAGTGGTGCTCAGTGACAGGAAAAGAAGCAATGGACAAAGCCTAAAATTCCATCTGAGCTCAGAAAAAAAACAACCTCTTTATTGTGAGGGTGTTTGAACAGTGGAAAATATTTGCCAGAGCAGTTATGGAATCTCCACCTGTGGATGTATTAAAAACTTAAGAGGATGTAGTCTAGGGCAGCCTGCCCTAGCTGATTCTGATGATCTCCGAGGGTATCTTCCTATCTCAGCTATTCTGCAATTCTGTAATTTTTTCTTTAGGCTTTCAAGTATGAAGATATAATGAAGAAATTTTGTTTTCTTATGATAGAAAACAGGTTATTTCAAGTACTAAATAAATATGTAGAGTGAAAAGGTGTTGTGCTAGCAGCTAGCAGCACTCAAAATTTGTGAAATCAACAGTGACTTCAGAATCAAAAAATCAGTGGGCTGAGTTTTTGTCAGTGGCTTTACTTCCTGATTATAACTTCACTGTTGTACGCTATTATTGCCAGAAGGCAGGTTTGTTTGGTGGTTTTTTTTTTGGACACCAAGCTTTCAGGAATCTAAAAGATCCTCTGTGGTCTTCAAGAAGTCTTTTCTGCTTTAGTAAGATCTGGAAGTGTATTGATAGCACTGGTCTTTGCATTTCATAGGAAATAATCACCCAGTCAAACACTTGACAATTTCTACTTTACTCTTGGGAAAATCGTAACATACACATCAAATAAAGCAGTGGGAAAGTGTTATTTTCCACCTACCATTTTTTGCCATTTTTAAAGCCTTTTTTAGTATTTTGATAGCCTGTTGGTGTTCTTTATTTTCCAGCATTTTGTCTGCTAGCAATGTATAAATTCTCCAGAGATACTCAGATGCCAGTGAATTGTAAGTATGGCCTGTCACATCTGTCCATGTTGAACCAATCGTTAGATGATAAAATGTTTCATAATACTCAGCAGCTTTCAAGATATGACCTGAAAAATGTAATTTGTAATTACAATCAGTACAATCAATAACATTATTTAGTTATTAACCTAGAATAATTTTCTCGTTAGAAATAAGCAGTAGGAAACCATATCAAATATTTTCAAGGAACTTCAATATATAACTTACTAGAAGATTCCCTGCCTAGAAAATACTGCCAAATCTCACAGTTACTAGTAATTCTGTAATTTAAATGTATCACAATTTAAATTAGCTTTCCTTTGTACAGTCACAATGTTGGAGGTGTGTGATCCCAAAGATGTAAAGTCAGAAGTTTCCAGGAAATGCACCTATTATAGATTCATTATAATACCTTTTGTGGATCATATATTTCGAAATCACATCTATGCAGAAGTAATCGCAATTCAAACTCTTCCTCAAGTTTCTTCTTTTGTAATGAAAACCCGTGCTGAAAGATTTGAGATGTTGAAAATAGAGGTATCAAAAGTGTTTGTGTTGGGGGAAAAAAAGAAGTCTTCATTCAAATAAATTTATTGCTAAAAAAGAATTATGCAAAATAATTTATTTAACAGTTATTACTAGGTCAACTCTGGTTATAGTAAACTTACTGGAAAAATATCAAGCACTAAAAGATTAACTACTGAGACTCAGCTAATACACTTTGAGATCTTCAAATATAAGTCACTCAAACATCTTTAAGGCAAGCAAAAGTCTAAAGATAAGGTTCTATGATTCTAGAAAGTTCAATTCACTTCAATATGCAAGTAGTTTTTCCTCCCCTTTACCTTCAGCTAGACTTATCTCCATGTATACATGCAACGTAGATTTCCATGTTTCCTGGACAATGGAAATTCAATGCCCTTTGAAAGAATAGAATAACTTTTCTTTATACATAATAGGTGCAGAAAAACTGCTGAGAAGCAGGTAAGATGAGACATCTTATATTAATAAAATATTATACAAAGAATGTTCTATAGCTGGGAGAACGGTGAATGTCACTCTTGCTTCTTAAGTTTGTGTGATGGAGGAACCTGTCACAAAGATCATTAATATATCAATTGCTATTTCTTTTAAAAGCTGAAACAAACCATAAACTAAGTTTGTATAGATGTGTTTGCAGTTTATACCTCTTCTGAAACATGCTTTATAAGGAACAGTTTCTGTTTCACTGTTTTTACAGTGCTGAATTCAAATTACAAAAAGAAGCAAGGAGAAAAGTTGCTTCCCAGCTGTGGGAAAGAAAGTGAGAGAAGCTTGGAGAAGGACCTTCTTTAAGGATTCTGAGAGAAAATGAGGCTAATACCCAAGGCCTCCAGCCAACCTAGAGGCAGCAGAAGAGCTATGACAGATCCCTCTAATTAACTTAATTTAAAGTTGTGTTTTGCATATGTTACCATTTTATAACCATGCTTTCAATTTTGCAATGAAATATAACCCTTATCTTTATTAGAGATAAATTTATTTTCCTACTAAGCTTCTTTGACTATTAAAATGAATTCAACTAAAACTGAGAAGTCCAAGAAACTGTCAAAGAAGCAACTAAGATTTTAACACAAAAATCATTCTCAGGCTCTATGACCTATGATCCATATAAGCCCCAGGGGACACAACAAAAAGTGAAGTGCCAGGTGAAAAGGGAGACAACAGGCTTTATTCAATTCCACTTCAACTAGAGACAGGTATCAGAAAGACGGCCCAAAATGTTGGAAGAAAAAGCATATTGTTATCAGGCTCTATAAACAGACAGGGAAAGATCAATACATTCTTTCAAAAAAGTCACAAACTTCATATCAGACTGAACAAACAGAAATGCAAACTGAAATTGTCATGACTAGTACAAGTTGTTTAAGGATTCACTGACAGTTCATGTAACAGGAAATAGAGATTCAGGCTTGCTAAACCCAGATGAAAACTCTTGTCCATTCTAAAGAGGCATCCAATTTGAATTTGTGTTTCTGCCTATCCAGTTCAGTTAACTTTTTAGGGCAAGCCCAACCCAGAGGTCAACAGAAAGCCAGTTATCCAAGTTGCTAAATGCAGATTTAAGATATTAGTTAAAGAAGCTGGTGTTGGCTTGGTGACAAATGACAGAAAATTGAGTTGAAATATAGTGTTAACAGCTAGATCTAGTATTGTATCCACTTGAATTCCCATAAACACGTACAGTCTCGTCCTTGGAATTCTCCCCAAAGTTCATCAATCAACTGATTGTTCTTTCGAAAGGGTATTCCTAAGTGATCTACTTTCACTAAATGTGTGACTCTATTCTTTAGGATGGTAGTTAGATTCACGTGTAACTCAAATACTTCTAGTAAGAATAGGAAGCAGCAAACAAAGGAATGGTATGACCTGGAAAAGAACTTTGAAGCTGAACATAGTATCCGAGTCTCTTCTAATGTTCTGTAATATAATCTCTTAATGGGACATATCATTCAGGTAAATAATACATGCAACCTTCAGAAGTATTGTTTAGATTGTTAGAACTATTTGGTAAGGTAATTCTTACCCATGCTTCCTCACTTGCAGTATCTCCTTGAGAAAGTTTCTGTCAGAATAGGAATTGAACTCATATATTCCATGTTCCTCACAGTTCTCAAGAGTTGAACTAACTGTAACAGCTGTGACCTGACATGCTTTTTGCCAGATCTCAGTGAAAACTTTTTAGAAACAATCCATCTACATAAAGCTTCAAAACACAAAAGCATCTTTTTGGTAGTATCCATAGAATCATAGAATAGTTACGGTTAGAAAGGACCTTAAGATCATCTAGTTACAACCCCCCTGCCAGGAGCAGGGATGCCTCCCACTAAACCATGCCACCCAAGGCTATGTCCAGCCTGGCCTTGAACAGCGCCAGTGATGGAGCATTCACAACTTCCCTGAGCAACCTATTCCAGTGCCTCACCACCCTCACAGTAAAAAATTTCTTCCTCAGATCCAATCTAAACTTCCCCTGTTTAAGTTTGAATCCATTACCCCTTGTCCTACAAATCCCTCATGAAGAGACCCTCCCTAGCATCCCTATAGCCCCAACTTTCTCAGCCTGTCTTCATATGGGAGGTGCTCCAATCCCCTGATCATCCTTGTCACCCTTCTCTGAACTTGTTCCAACAGTTCCGTGTCCTTTTGATGTTGAGGACACCAGAACTGCGCACAACACTCCAAGTGAGGTCTCACAAGAGCAGAGCAGAGGGACAGGATCACCTCCCTCATTCTGCTGGTCACACTCCTTTTG
>JASSUY010040414.1:0-16021 GCA_032466535.1 Forpus xanthops | reverse complement strand
TGAGGTCTCACGAGAGCAGAGTAGAGGGGCAGGATCACCTCCCTTGACCTGCTGGTCATGCTCCTTTTGATGCAGCCAAGGTTACAGTTGGCTTTCTGGGCTGCAAGAGCACACTGCCAGCTTGTGTTCATTTTCTCATCAACCAACACCCCCACATCCTTCTTTTCAGGGCTGATCTGAATCTCCTCTCTGCCCAACCTGCAGCTGTGCCTGGGATTGCTCCCACCCATGTGGAGGACCTTGTACTTGGCATGGTTAAACTTCAGGTTGGCTTCAGCCCACCTCACAAGCATGTCAAGGTCCCTCTGGATGGCATTCCTTCCCTCCAGCATGTCAACCGAAACACACAGCTTGGTGTCATCACCAAACTTGCTGAGGGTGCACCCATTCCCACTGTCCATGTCACTGACAAAGATGTTGGACAAGATCGGTCCCAACACCTATCCCTGAGGGACATCACTCGTTACTGGTCTCCAGCTGGACATTGAGCCATTGACCACAGCTCTGCATGTGGCCATCCAGCCAGTTCTTTATCTACCGAGTGGTCCACCTATCAATTTGATGTCTCTCCGACTTAGAGACAAGGATGTCATGTGAGACAGTGTCAAACGCTTTGCACAACTCCAGGTAGATGACATCAACTGTTCTGCCCCGTCCATCAGTTCTGTAGCCCCATCACAGAAGGCCACCAGATTGGTCAGGAAGGATTCCCCCTTAGTGAAGCCATGTTGGCTGTCACCAATCACCTTGTTATTTTTCATATGCCTCAGCATGCCTTCCAGGAGAATCTGCTCCAAGATTTTGCCAGGCACAGAGGTGAGACTGACTGGTCTGTAGTTCTCCAGGTCATCCATTTTCCCCATCTTGAAAATGAGGGTTATATTTCCCTCTTTCCAGTCATTGGGAACTTCACCTGACTGCCATGATTTTTCAAAAAACCAAAAATTTTTCAAAACTAAAGCAAGTGATAATTCATTACTTCCTATCACATACAGATAACATACAAGAAAAAGAAATCACACAGCAAGAAGAATGCAGTGAGGAGACCTAGTGGTTTTCCTGAAAAATTGTCTAAACTTCTCCCTGTAAATCTTATTTTGGGAGCACACTGGGCTCAAAGCCACTGTTTCTCACATAATGTGGGGACATTGATTTTCTTCATTAAGTCAGAAGTATAATCCATAAGACTGACAACAAAAGAATCATGGTACTTTGTCCAATATTCAACTGATTATTATCCACTCCAAGCAAAGCTTTGGTAAGCAAAAAAATAATTGACTCATTCAAAAGCAGACCAAACTACTTTTCCATCAAAACCAAAAATGTTCTTCTTTGGGAAAATGCTGGGAAATTTAAGTAAGAAACTAATTTGTCCACTATATACTCAGCATGTTACTTATATTATTATTTACTTGAAGTAAATCAATTTAAGCATTGCCAATAATCAAGTCATTACTTATTGAGGTTAGTTGGGCTTTTACCCAAAAAAATCCTATTCAGTTTGAGAGTCACAACTCTTTTTAAAAACTTGCGCAAGTCTGTCCGTACTTTTTAAGAAAGGACAGATGAGCTATAACCATTTAGCATTATTAACATGAAAAAACTGTTCAGGTTTAAAAGTTGGCACTGATATATTTACATAGGCGATTCTACAACAATTGCTATAGATTTAGTAATGAACAACTAAGCATAAAACAAAGAGAGAAGGCCCACTGAATGCTGGAATTGCTGTAGGGATTTTCATCAGCAGTGACACTGTTGAATTGGGTCAGGTCAATGCCAGCGCAGGCCATGCACTCAACTGCAGAGATGGTGACCAGACCTGTTACTCATCTGCAGTGTGGCTTATAACGTTTAAAGTCTGGCTTTCTCTGCCTCACAGCTCCTTCAATCTGGCCAAGATCAGTATTTCCCATGTAGCTGGAGGTGACCTTCCCTCCTGTGGGCAAGAAGAGGTCTCTGGGATGGCTTGCAACACACAAGAGGCTCAAGTGCCTCTCAGCTTTAGGGCTCATTCTGCAGAACGCGCAAAGAGACTTTTGGCTTCAGGATACCAAACCTGCTTGCAGGTTTTGGAGGGCTTGCAGTGAGGAATACCCTAAGCCACAAATCCCAAGCATTTGGGAGAGTGCTCAGGGGAGTATCACTGTGTACTTTCTCTGACCTTCTTCTCTTACTTCAGTATCCACTTCTGGACAAAAGGTAGGATACCCATTTAGGTGGTCCCTGGTCTCACATAGTATGCCTTTGCTTACTTTAAGTAGGATTACTGGCTATAATTTGATATCCAGAATTCAGAAAAAGAATGAGGTAGCACCAATTTTGATAGAGCTTTTTTTTTCTTTTTTTTTTTTTTTATCTTCCAAGCAGTGCAAATAACTTACTACTTTTAAGAAGTCAATAAAGGCTGTCATATCCCTGCAAGTAAATGAATGGCATTTGGACTTTCCACTATACCAGTTTGAATAACTGATTGATTTTATGCCAGAAAATTAGTTTAGGTAAGCAGCACCACGAAGTTCTCATGCATCAAAACAAGACAGACTTTCATTTGAAATCTCCCGAAAAACAGAGTGAAAACGCATGCTTAAACTCTTCAAGTACACTTGGATTGTTCGACCTTGTTGGAAGCAGTCTGAGAGCTACTAACATCACACAGGGAAGTGCAGCACAGAATGATCCTATGCTGCAATCTGCATGGCCTCTTCTTTGCTATATATTTGTATATGAATGATAAAATTATCTCAGGAATGAAAATACAGACTGAAAACTGGGCCAAGGTGTTCTCAGAACAGGAGTGTTAATAGTGAGCAGCAACTGCTTAAGTTTACAAACTGTACCACCAGAAAAAAGCCGCACAGAGACTTCAGCCAGCAGACTTCCTGGGGAAATAATGTGGCAGTGCCTGAAGAATTTGTTCAGATCTCGGGCACATCTGAACAAAACTGGCCCCGCCCGTGCCAATGAATTCAGAAGGCCAGAGAACAACAGCTTCCATCCTAGTACTCAACTGTAGGTCTCACTCGTCCTATCCTCACTCACCTCAATCGTCCTGGGAGTGCCCAAGAGATTTCTGCACATTGAACCCTAAATCTAAATCCCACATTCACGAACTGCAAGGAAAAAAACTGTACTGGACCTCAGCTCATAGAAAACACATGTTTAAACCCCTGTGAAAGCAACCGCAGATAATCCATTGAGAAGAGACAAACCTACATAGGAATGCCTTCAGTGCTGATGGAAGAGTAACTTTGAAACTTGGATTTGAGCTATCATTCTGTTAGATGTTAGTGTGATTTAACAGGAAAAAAAAAAAAGGAAAAGCAAATTGATGACTTATTACAAATTCTAATTAGACTGGAAATGCATAGATGACTTACTAACTTGTAGAACTCAGATCCTGTCCTTTAGCATTCTCACAATGACAGTCCAGGTACTGTCCTTAGCTGATTAGTCTAAGGTTAAATCTCACCATCTGAATTAATTCTGATTTTTCAGATTAATTTTATCTTTTCTTACCAATGTTCTGACATATGACTGAACTTTCTTACCCTACTTATTAAGGAGAGCATTTGACTTGAGTTTTGAATTATGATGGCATTCTTCCTTGGAACTATGTGCTGACAAACAATGCTATGCAATTCTGTAACTATTTTTTTAGATGGTAACTAAAGCAATGGCAATTTTAACTGAAGCGCACAAATGCGTTTGAGGTGACCAACACAGACAAAAGATTTTATTAACTTAAATATTCTACAAAGTCAACACAATAAGAGTGGGTTGTCTGAAAAACACATCAGTCAATAAAGCAACACTCATCATTTCAAATCACTCAGGGAAAAATATGTTTATCTGTGGCTGCTTTTAAGAGTGAAAGTAATTTAGCCAAATTTCAGAGGGGAATAAATGACCTTTTGCCAGAGTGCCATAGCAAAAAAGTAATTACTTTCTGACTTCTAGCATGATGGCAAAACCCAGAATCCCCCACGGCATGTGAATGCAGAGTCCCATCAAATAGATCAAGGAGAAGATCTAGTATACAACCAATGCTACTCTTATTTGGAATTATATGTATTTATAACTTCTCTGATTTGACCGAAAAGAAACAGAGCAGGATGAATATGCTAGCTCTAATCCACTATAAGGTGTGCTGCTGCTTAATTTAGAATGAATTACAAGTCGCAGGTCAGTTTTACCAAAAAAGAAGGGAGTCACGAGTGTTACCTCTCAGGAAAGCATAGGTTATTATTGCCAGATCAATACATGATAAATAACAGTGTATCCCACACAGACCCTGCATCGTAAATCAGCCCTGCCAAGCTATGCCTGTTGAAGCAGAGCTTAAAATGACATTTAAATTTTTCATACAGCTTGTACTTCAGGGTGAATCCATTCTCCCCGAGGAGAGACAAAGCAGGAGCAGATCCTCTCAGTAAAACTGCTCTTATCTAGCAGCAGCATTCCTGCTTCACCAGGGCTGAGGACATTTTTAATGCATCTAACTAGCAGCATCACTCAGGCATCCCTTCCCACAGAACTGAGTACTAATTTGATGAGTACGCGGAGCATAACATACAGAAGCAAATCACGACAGCTTTATACCCTGTGCCCTGCTCATCTCTCCAAACACCTCCACTTGTGCTTTCAGTGACTAGTTTCCAAACTTTTCTAACAAATGAGTCACTATCCATCCACCCATGTTTCTTTCAGCAGAAAAAAGCCTTACGCAATTTCCATCATGATGAGGGATAGCAATGCAACTGTGAAAATGGCAATTGCCAGCAGATCACTGATCACGGAGAGCATGGGACCAGCACGCAGATCCACACACCAGGCTCACAGGTCACAGCGCCTGCAGACCACCACCAGAAACCCACACTTCAAACAGAGGGGCAGGAATGGCCTGCCAAGACCCACTCTGTCAGGATTTTCAGTGCTGAGAGAGGCTTACCCATTGCAACTGGGTGGCCACACGGAGCCAAAACTTCAGGAGAGTTGGCCTTGGCACTGCAACCCTCAACACTGTGCACAAAATACTCTCAGAAAATGACTGAGGACTCCAGTTAACATAGTACCACTGCTAACAAGCATCTCATACATAAGAAAAAGCAACTGCAAAATATTTTTCCTAAACATCTGAAGAAACCTCCTCCTAAATACCACCTTTCCTTTAAACCTCTGAGTTTACTTAAGCAGCATCTCACTTCATGCCTACATCATCCTGCCTGACTCAGTTTTCCCACCTGCATTCCCTCCCTGATTTTTCTCTATCAATGTGCTTCTGCATACATTCATTTTAAAATTGAGTTTTCACGTCAGTTCATTAAAGCATCTTAATCTAACCTTGTTCTATTGAAAAATAAGTAGCATTGAGCATATTTGCAGTTTCTTGTGCAAAGTATAATCTGAACTGAAATACACCTCTAAGGATTTCAAAGCTCATCATATTACACTGATAGTAGCCCTACTAGCTAATTAAAGACCTTACTCTTTGAAAATGTGAGTCCTTTTTGTCGCTGTTGTGTTTTCTCAGACACAAAGTTCTGGGGTTTTTAGTAGCACCTGATGTTTTCTGGAAGGCATCTCATTCAGAGAGACATTCTGGAAAGAACAGCAGTAATTTCTGACCTATTATGGGCAAATCAGCAATATTAAGAGATCTTCAAAGCACTTCTGTGGATGGCGCAAAATGTATATAAGCTGCTACAGCCAGTTATTGACAAAATTATCTACCTTCTGGTGCCATTACACAGAACAGCCTAATATGCATAATTACAGTAATTATGCAGAGTACAGCACAAACAAAAACAAAATTATATGCTGCTTCACACTGGCACTCTTTCAGTCAGATTCATTTTCACATTTACAGTATTGCAAATACAGACAACATTATTAAAGCGGAGTTTGAGCATAATTATGAGTACCAACTCCACATTAAATTGGTGTTTTCCATCTTCAGTAAGTTGTAGGTAGCTGCTGTGATGTCGTTTTGATGGTACACAAAACCACCTGAAGTCTAACAGCCTGTAAAACTCTGTTTTTCTTTTAAGAGTATAGCTGAAAGTTAACTATTACAGCATCTGTTATAACCACCTGCCTTCAAGACAACAGTCCCTGCTTTACATAACACAAATTGCTAGTAGGAATTATCAGACAAGAAAGCTTGACTTTGGAATCAAACAGGTCCAAAATCACATCTTCAGGTAATTCTGAAAAGAAGCATCCTTTCTATTTTATTATTTAAATGATACTTTTCAATTTCCCACACATAAAGGAAGAAAAGTCTAGAGAAAATATATTAAGCACTATTATTTCATTTTAAACCAATTTTAAATTCAATTTATTATTTTTATTTCAATTATTCAACTATTTTTGAGCAAAATGAAGCCTTGGAGCTCTAGCTCTGAGATTACCCAGACCACAGAATTAACTTGCATGAGCATAGCTGTTTCCAGAACATACATCACTCTATACCCTCTGATAACATTTCAAGCTACTGTTCTTTTAAGCATGCTGTTATATAAAAGGAGAACCCCTGTTGGGACACACGACTCCTCCAACTTTAGGTCTGCCACTTTGGCTCTTGGCTGGCTGAGAACTATCCCAGACCTTTTCCTCCTGCTGGCCCCAGCAGCTGAGCAAGGATCAGTAAGTAGCAAGACCAAGAGGAAGCAGAGGTATTTTAGTGAAGGGTGTTGAAGGCATCTGGGACAAACTCATCAAGCACCAGCTGTAAGACACTGCTGTGGCTGAAAGAGTATCCAGAACCCACCTGGACAAGTGCTAGGTGATAATTAAATGCTGGTGTTTGATTGTAAGCAACAAGCTATTGCCAGCACAGAATACCTGCACTTGTAAACTTGGTAGCTGGAAGAGAAAGAGTAAAGGATAGCCCAGTTTAAAGTCTCCAAGGGAAGAAGCTTGATACCATCAGCAATTATGGAAGTCTTTTTCACCTGTTTGGAAACCAGCTCTCTCACAAGTGGGTTCATGTATTCAGGCTTTTGATACTTGGAAGCGGGAAGGGGAGAAAGAAGTATCACTGCAAGCAAGTTGCTGAGGAAAGCAAAACTGAATAATTTGTTTTTTCCACATTGACACATGTTAATGACATCCTCCTTCAGCTCATAGTGGGTACCCTGGCAGACATTCATACTTAGACCACCTGGAAATGGAGAGCAAAGGAGAGTTAGAAAGACTGTAAATGTAAGAGGGAACCCATGAAGTCCCGCCATGGGACAGCAGCAACAGGGTGATGCTCAAACTTTCTCAGACTGATAAGCATAGGAGAGGAAACCTTAACACGAACAGGCAAACTCCTTCAGCCACTAACTGTCCTGAAGTCCCCAGGCTGAAGAACTGCATAATCAGAAAAGCACTATTTCTTTCCAGACATTCCTTTAGTCAGCTTTGGTTCTCACTTTAAGAGTGAAATCTAAAATGCTAACCTTTCTCAAGAAAACAAGGTTCTTGGTGTCCTCATCCTTGCCTGTTTGCCTTCTGTTTAGGTATCTTTTCCCTAACCTTTTGTGAACTCATTGGCAAATTTTGATCTAATAAGCAAAAAAGTCTTAAAGTCACTAAGTTCCTACACTTTTCTGGAAAACAGGGTGTGGGTGGAAGAGAAAGACCTCAATAACGCTGCCTGCAAGGGAAAGGCTGGTGAACAAACTCCCACCTCTTTAGAAACCAGATTGCACACAAGAGAGAGAAAGCAATCGGTTATGAATATCTCAAATGTGGGAAAAGCTTCACTGAGCACTCACACATTAGTAGTCTGTAGAGGACCCAGACAGAAAGCTCAGTCACAGGAATCCAAACTTCTTTTGTTTGTATGTTTTGACATTCAGTCTAATCATTTGGGATAGTTCAATCTTATTTTCATTTCAGGACCTGAAATGAGAAGGAGACCAGATGTGTTTGTGCTTGGGGTCTAGGTGTGCACACCTGTGAGTCCACATAAGCTTTATGTGGATAGGAAACATGCTTCAAATGACACAAGAAATTACTCATGTATTTTAACTGTCCTGAACTGGGAAATTGTCGTCTGTGATTGCCGATAGTTGACGACCATTGATAAAATTGATGGAGCCTTGCTTGTTTAATGGACTGTATTATACAGGCAGGGCAACAGCTTACACAAAAGGAAACAAAGCATTTGATACCACAAAGCAACTTAAAACTAAGATGAAATCTTTATCAGACTTGCAATTGAGGTACATTACTAGATAAATATTCTGCTTCTGTCATCCAGCTGAATAAATCAGCTTTGTCTCTTAGGCAAAATTATCTATTTAATCAAATTTAGAATCAAATAGCAGCCAATTTCTCATAAGAATATTCTTTCAACGAGAATATATGGGTTTGTTTTGGGTTTTTTTAATATGTTAGTTTGTTGCATTCTGTGCTGTCTCTGACTGAGTCTCCACCAGGTGCAGGGACTCAGGCTGTCACTTTCCATGGCAGAAAATTCCCTTGAATTTCAAGCCTCAATTCTCATGCTCCTAGAGCACTCTGACTATATAATGGTCTCAAAGTTGGCACTTACTTGGCAACCACTTGAAGACAATGACCCAAAGCAGCTTTTCAAACTTCGACATTTTTATCTTGCATTTCCTTTAATCTGAATTTCTACTGAAACAAAATGTTAAAAGATTAAAAAAGTTCTAAGTAGGGCAGATGATATTTAATTTAATTTCTTTAATCACAAGATTTTCAAAAAATAAATCTATTTTAAAAGAAAGATTTCCACTGCAAATACTTGAAAAATAAGAGGCATAACATAGAACATTTTCAGTTTCTGTCTTAGAGTCATAATATTTAACTTCCATAACTAATTTACTTTATTCTGACCATTTTACTTTATCCCATGATGTTGCTATAATGAATTAATTTTATGCTTAGAGAAAACCACCTCCCTGCTAGGCTCATTTTTCCTTCTGGCTACACTGCTGGTGCTCCAGAGCATTGCTGAAACTGTGGAGTCAGCACATTAGAGCCACCACACCTATCCACTCCCAAAAACACTGCAGCCACAACAGTACGGCAACTGCCCCTCAGCCAGACAAGGTGAAACATGGTGCTCACTCTACTGTTAAGAGCTACTTACCTATGGCAAGTGAGCAACCGCTGGCCTGGGCACTTCAGTGCTTGCAGTACATAACAGGCAGATATTTCCCTTGGGGCAAAGAAAGCTCAAAACTGTGATAGGATTAGATGGACATCAACTATCTACTGACCCCTGCAGGCACTTTAGTCCAGTCCTGCGAGCCTCAAAAAGTAAAGAGCGAATGTCTCACACATTCACTTCACAGTGCTACATGCTGCATTTAACGCACCTGTATTTTCAGCCTTAAAGCTCCTCTGGTGCTTAAAGCTTAGTCCTTGAGCATGCCCACACAGTGCTTAGCAGATCGAAACTACCTCAAACCTGCGCTCCCACCGGGACTTACAAACCCCAGCATTTGTCCATTCATGTGTCTCAAATGCTTCTGCCATTTGCAGGCAGCGCTACCAGGACCACCTAAGGATAAATCAGCCCACGTTTATTAGGGACTTGAGAGAAGCTGAGTTACAGCCAGGGCAAAGGATGAGCACACAGATACTCCAGTGGGAAGCCATCACACTATTTTAGGACCAGGATCAGACAGATTAGCCTGAGCTTCTTCCTCCTGCACCAAGTGAACAGTGACCATCTGGTGATACATCACCAAGAAACAGTAACTGGATTTCACATTGGCCAAGAAGGAATTTTCCTAATGAGCAATGATTAAGAGAGGCTGGAAAGATTCTACTGCCTCCCTTCTGACGTCTTGAGAACAAGCTTTATGAGGAATGGCTGAGGGAACTGGGGATGATTAGTCTAGAGAAAAAGAGGCTGAGGGGATACCCAAGATGTTCCAGCCACTTAATCATCTTCACAGCCCTTCAGTGGGCTCTCTCCAGTGCATCCATATCTCCCTTGTTCTGGGGAGCCCAGAATTGGACCCACCACTCCAGGTGTGTCTCACCACTGCTGTGTAGACGGGAAGGATCACCTTCATCAATCTGCTGGCAGCACTTTGCCTAATGCTGCCCAGGGCACCATCTACCTTCTTTGCTGCAAGGACACATTGCTGGCTCATGTTCAACTTGGTGTCCCCAGATCCCTAGGTCTTTGTCATGGGTTCAGCAGCAGCAGGCATATTTTCTTTTCCGTAGTAACTGGTGCAGCACTGTGGTTTTGGTTTTCGGCTTGGGAACAGTGCTGATAACACCAGTGCTTATAGTTATGGCTTAGAATGTTTAGGCTGGCCAAGGACTTTCTGAGTTTCATGCTCTGCCAGGGAGGAGGGGAAGCCAGGAGGAAGTCAGGAGGAAGTCAGGAGGAAGCAGAGACAGGGCATCTGAACAAACTGACCAAAGAGGTATTCCATACCACAGCACGTCATGTCCAGGATTTAAAATGGAGAGCAGAGACCTGGAAGGGGGGGAGGCACTGCATGGTGGGGCCTGGTATCAGGTGAGGGGGGTGCACTGTGTGGTCAAGCTGGGTGTATAGTTGGTGAGATGTTGTACTCTTTCCTTGTATTTCTCTTGTATTAGTACTGATGGTAGCGGTAGTGATTTGTGTTATACCTTGGTTACTAAACCGTTCTTATCTCAGCCTGTGGGAGTTGCATTCTTTTGATTCTCCTTCCCATCCCTCCAGGATTGGGGGGAAGAAAGAGGAGGGAGGGAGTGAAAGAAGAATACAGCATGGCTGATTTACAGCTTAAACCACAACAGTCCTTTACTGCAAACTTGCTTTCCAGCCAGTGTGTATTAGTGCCTGATATTATTCCTCCCCAGGGACAGAACTTAGCCTTTCCCTTTCCTGAATTTCATGAGACTCCTGTCAGCTTATTTGTCCAACCTGTTGAGATCCCTCTGAGTGGCGATGCAACCATATGGTGTAAGAAACACTACTTCCAATTTTGTAGTGCCTCCAAACTGGCTACACTTGGATACAAATGCCCCTTCTTGAAAGCAGCTCCAATTTTATCAAACACCAAAAAGCACTGAAAAATCTCTGTCTGGGTAGAATATCAATATTTACCTGTCTTTTAGCAGAAAGTCATGAGTTTTGCCTAAGGGCACTTTTTCCTATAAAGTTCAACATTAAAAGATGCAGTGCTACTATCAAACCTGTGTCAACAGGTTTAATAAAAGATATCATCTCTCCCTAAAACACCACATCTCTTATTAAACCAAAATGGTCTCTACTAGTACTATTGCTATCACCACTATAAAATATCAATCTTCTTATTTGGGCTTTAAGCGTAGGTTTTATGGATACTTCACTGGTAGTTAAAAACTTCTGCTTCTTACCTCTGCATACTTGAATAGACTGCCTCCTATATTTTGTTAAACTATTATTAATCCCATTTATTACCTGAAGATTTAAGCCTTCATCTAGAGATCCATATAGAGAGTAAGGAGGTACACACTATTGGAGGGGAACATTGCTGAGCTGTCTGCTTCTTCTATTAATCAAGGCACCAAAGGGAAGATTTCCATCCATATAGCTACGCCAGTTCTCACCAGGAAACAAACTCCCTTTAACGACTGAAAACCGTTTCTTATTTAACAATGCCAGATAATTAACTAATCAGAGAAGCATATGTCTATGGAGAATGAGAGAAATATATGCCTGTAAAGATTGTTCAGTCCCAGACACAAGTGTGACAATGGAGGTTTTCCCTCTAATTAGTATTGAAGCTAATTTCCTCCTTAACTCTATCTTACTGCTCATTTGAATTTCTCAGAAACGTCTGGTTTGACTCCAAGAAAAACCCATTTCAAATACTTGCACCTCTGCTGATCTTCGGATTAGATCTCCTCACAGAGCAAAGCGTTCCCCAGGACAGCTCTGCTTAGCAGGATGCAGGGCTTGTTATTTGTGTGAATCAATCCAGACCGTTTCAGGGTCACTTTTAGCAAAGAAAAGCTTGCCTGTTAAGACCAGATAAGAGTGAGGTCATTGATTTATTTCTTTCCTCATTATCTGGCAAGGTTTCAGTTGAAGCCTAAACTCATTATCTCTGTGGAAATACAAACATAAGTTGGCCCCTTGAAGCAAGTTAATTTAGTTTGAAAACAGTTAGGGAGTTACCTTCTGAATTCAATTAGCTAATAACTTCTGATAGGTAAAGGTCACCGAAGATCAATGCGCTGTGCTGGTTTAAGTTAAACGCAATTCCAGGTAATACCAGAGACCACATTTCACCCTCCTACTGAATCATGGCTGCAGCTCCGGCCCACCATCTCCAAATTCTCCATCAATAAGAGAGATAAGTTTATGCCAGAAGGGAACACCTTCAGGGCTGAGAACAGCAACAGTCCCTTTGAGCCATGACTACTTCAAAGGTTTTCCTTTGTACTGGGAGGAAATGAGCAGGGGGAAGTCCTCATTCCTATCAACCACATGGAATAAAGACCCTCTACTAACCTATATTAATCAGAATAATGTGTATATTAAAATCCAAATCCCTCTCTGCAGCAAATTTGTGGCTAAATGCAGGATTAATTTTCTGTTCCCAGATGTAGAGACATTTCTTACAAGGAGAGATCTAGAAGAGACCATGCTTCTGCAGAAGATATGACATTTCTGGACCACCCTAATAGGCCACCAGCCACAGAGGTTGTTGCAGGCTGGGATGGCAAAATGTTTCCTGTTTAACGGTCAAGTTAGAAAATAACACTATGACAGAAACACTGACAGGCTTGATCACAGTGTAATAACTGTTGGTATCATTGTAATGGAGGGGAAGTAAACAGTGCAGGGGCGGCACACTGTAATTGTTCTCTCAAGGAAACGCTGGGCTCTGAACTACCCTGAGCAGTCATGAGCTACAAGCAGCTCCCTCTTAGAGAAACGATTTTTCATGTTACAATGTGAAAGCACATTTCTTGCCCATATTACCCCAGGTCATTAGCTGGATTGTAATTCTTGCGTTTTTCCAAACCGATTTCCACCTTAATTTGATTTTGAACACCTGATTAAATTTACCCTCCCTGAAGAAATATTCAATTTAACTCCAGCTCGACATTATCCTTGTACCAAGACACAATTCTCATGGTTGCACTTTTAGCTATAGAGTAATTTTGCCACTGCTTTAAAGTGTCATTCTCTAAATAAAGACAATATATTGGCTTGTTCCTGCACTCCCGTGTTATACACAAGCTCAGAAAGCAGAATAAAGTGTACAATGCAAAACGTGAAGCAGTAACTCTTCAGAGAACTACAAAACACTGAATTACAGGATGAGGAAAGCCATCCACCATGCATTACTCCAAACCTTTCCCAAATGATTCTTTTTATTCCACCAAGAGGCACCAGTCACCACAGGACAACATGCAAGGTGCAGTACCAGTATTCATTTTAATTCTTCATCCCACAAGGAATAGAATTCAATACCCAAAAGCATGGTTATCTCTTTGGTTCATTACAGCAGTCCTCAAGGCTCTCACCTCTTCACATGATCTTCAATTTGCCCTTCTGGATACTTTCTCTTCCGAGACTCCAAGTGGACATACATGCAAGGTCTACGTTGTTTTTGTAGAAGTCAAGCCTCAGAACCCTGTGGGTCTCTGGGATATTTTATGTGCCTTTATTTCAGATCGATCCCTCACAAAAGCATTATGCAGAGGATTTATACTGGGTCAGATGAAGGGTCCATGTTGTTCAGTATTCCACCACTGACAGGAGTCAGCAGCACATACCAAGGGGAACAATTTCAAAAAGGGGTAACCATGCAGGCACTTTCCCCACTCTCTCCTCCCTGCATCCAGCAGCCTGCCACGCAGGCAGCTCCTCAGGCAATAATGTCATCTTGCTGCGTAATAGCCCCTGACAGATTTGTTTTGCTATTAATTCATCTGATCAGTTTTGAGCCTGTCTAGCCTCCTGATACCCACCAGATACTGTGAGTGGTTCAAGTTTAATCACACACCGCAAGGACCAAGTTGTTTGTTGTTGTTAGTTTAAGCCACTACCCAGTAATTCCACCTGATATCCCTTGTTCTTGTTCTGGGAGAAAGGCAAATAATCACTTGCTACTTATTTTCTCCATGCCACTCATGATTTTAAAGGCTGCTATCGCATGCCTTTCTACCTCTCTTTTCCTGTCTAAAGAGTCTATTTAATCAATCTCAATTCAGAAGCCTTTCTATATTTCTGAAAACACTTGTCAGGTTTCTCTGCCCCTTTTGGGCTCTGCTATACCTTTTCTTAGACAAGGAGATCACAGCGGTGCTCAGTAATCAAGAGGTGAATGCACAGCAAAATGATTATTTTGGTTTTTGTGTCTTCCCTAGGAATTTCTGACCATCTATTTGCTTTCTTGAGCATTGCTCTGCCCTCAGCCAACATTACTTAGAATTACTGACAGCCATTCTGAGCTGTCAGCTCCAAATGGTAACAGGTAGTTTGAAGCTCATCTTTAGCATCACAGAGTCGGGTTTATTTTTTCCCTTGTGCGTTATTTTGTGCTTATGGACATCAAATGCAGGCTGCCATTTTACTGCAATTCCTCTCGGAATCATTAGACTCTGCCACATTTTTGAAAGTAGGCTTTCAGTTTTCCCTGTCCTGGATAACTCAGTTAAAGAAACATCCAGCACATCACTATTTAGCACATTATCCATACTACTTATGAATATGACATACATTGCAGATCTTAGTGAAGATCCCTGTGGGATTCCACTTGCTATCTCCCACTGAAATCCTTGACCTTCTGTTCCTACCTCTCACATCAGTTCCAGGGGGATCTTTCCTTTCATTCTGCTACAGTTTTGCTTCTTTAGGATCTTCTGACTGAGGATTTTATCAAAAAAGCTTGTGGAAAATCTGAGCACACCATACCAACCAAATCACCCTAATCCACATACATGTCAGCGCTTCAGACAAACAGCAGACATGATTTCTCTCGACAAAAACCACATTTCTGAAGTCCTTTTTAAAGATTGGCGTCAAATGGCTATTTTCCCTTTCTGTGGCCCTTTAGTACAGTGGATTTGTGGGGGGAGGGTGTTTGGGGGCAGGTGTTCCTGCTCTGCTACTGAAAGCTGCCAAATCAGAATACACTCTGGCTGCAATGACCAAAAGTTCCTCCAGCCGTAACCATGCAAATGAGACCCCTTTGCTCTTCTGAACGATGCCAAGAACCATTTCTTCTCCAGGGGATTCCCTGCTCAGTGGCTTCAGTAAGCAGTCAATCACACTGCTTACAATGTACTCTCCCTCACCATCCTGACATCCTCCCCACTAAAACTCCTATTGTTTGCCTTCAGCTGCTCAGTTCTGTGGATTGTTTCCATTCCTCTAATGCCCTAAACACCCCTTGCAGAATAACCCCACAGCAGCTAGACCTCTCCTGCAGCCAGGCTGCACTGGCCTCCCTAAGTCAGGCCCTTCCAGAGCATACCTGAAAGGACAGGAATCTGCTTTAGTGGGGGTGAGGCTCCTGCCTTTTTCCACTACCTTCAGCCACTCCCGATGATCACTGCCTGATGCAGCTGTCTTTTAAGAAATGTTAAGCCAAATTAAAAACTAATATGGGTTGCCCAGTGATGGAAAGTTTGAACCACAGAACTATAGTGGCCCTTCCCTTTACAATTTTAGGTTAATCATCTTACTGTTAGGGCTATTCATCTAAAGCCTGCAACATTAATTAGATCAGTGCCAGTGACAGAGTTCTCCTAATAACATACAGCTATTTGTCAACATCTGGTAGTTATTCCAAATTGTTGTGGCTATCCCAAATAAAATTTAATAGAATCATAGAATAGTTAGGCTGGAAAGGACCTTAAGATCATCTAGTTCCAACCCTCTGCCATGAGCAGGGACACCTCCCACTAAAACATGTCACTCAAGACTCTGTCCAACCCAGACTTGAACACCATCAGTGAAGGAGCATTCACAGCTTCCCTGGGAAACCCATTCCAGTGCCTCACCACTCTCACAGTAAAGAATTTCTTCTTCAGATCCAATCTAAACTTC
>JASSUY010040411.1:9525-80099 GCA_032466535.1 Forpus xanthops | reverse complement strand
CCGTCAGGACCGCCGGAGCCGCCGCCGCTGTGGCTGTGTCGGTTCAGCTCCCGCCGCCGCTCCCGGCACCGAGCTGCCCCGCTGCCTCCGCCCGGCTCTCGGGGCAGGACGATGCGCTAAGGCACAGGTCAGTAGGTCGGCAGCGCGTCCGGTTCAGTCCCCGCCGCCTTCCCGGGGGAGGGAGGAGGCACCCGGGGCACGTTCCCGCAGGCCCCGGGCGGGAGGCGGGAGCGGCGGCGAGGCTCCCTGGCCCGTGGGGATGCCGCCGTCCGGACCCGCGCCTCAGCGCGGTCACCGGGAGCACCCTCCCGTGTTGGGACCGCGGGCCCTGAGCAGCACAGCGCTCCAGAGGCCGGCGGTACCGTCGTGGGACATCCAGTCCCCCCGCTGCCTCCCCCCGCCCTCCTTCCCCGGACGTTCCCTTCAGGGACTCCCCCTCGGCGGGGCTCCGCTCCCCTCAAACTTACCTCCGGTGCCCCGCCGCCTCCATCGCGCGGCCCGGGCAGCCGCAGCTCCCGTTTCCTCCTTCCCCGGAGGAGGGTTTTTTTGTTAGCACCCCCCCGTCCCTTTCCCTCCTCCTCCCCACTACCTGGCCCTGGCTGGGGGGCCGCGGGTCCCCCGGCTGCGCTCCCCCGGCGACTGCCGCAGGATTCCTGCTGCTGCCTGGGCCTGACTCTTGGGTGGCGGAGGAGCGGAAAGGAGCGATGCCGAGCCCGAGTCCCGGCTGTTGCAGCTTCATCCTTTCCCCCCCTGCCCTCCTCCTCCTTGGCGCTGCGGGAGGTCGGGGGCAACATAAAGGGATAATGGAGAGGTGCCCACCCGTCCCACCTCCCTTCCCTGGGGAAGGGGAGATCAATCAGTACAAATCAGAAAGAAAAACGGAGGAGGGGGGGGAGAGGAGGAGGAGAGGGAAAAAAGCCTCCACCAGGGTTTAAACCGCCTCCTGAAGGGATGGGGTGGCTGCAAATGTCCCCCCCCGTGGCGGTGAGTGTGTGGGGAGGTAGAGGCTGCTCCTGCCTTTTTCCTCCTGGTAGGACCGGGATTGTGCGGCAGCAGGAGTGAATGTAACTCTGGAAATGTATGGAGGGGGAAGCCATGTTTGATTTATTCCTCCACTAAACACTGGTGTGATGATCCTTCTCCTTATACCCTTCTGCAGTCCATCCTGGACCTGCTCGGGAGGAGAGCCTTGTTAGGAAAACGGGAAGAAAACGTTCCTGGGAAGGCGTGCGGGCTTGTTGGCTCAATCTCCCATTAAGTATAAGAGGATAGGGCTCTTGTAACTTGAATTGATATTTGTGTGGTAAAAGAGCCTGGGGAACTTGTATTCCCAAGGCCATAGTTACAGCTCATCTGCCGTGGCTTTACAGCTCTGGGGGTGGAAAAGGGAATTTGCCGTATTTCTTGAACATATTTATACTTTGACTTCTGGTTTTGGTGGTTGTTTTGCTTTAAATATGTTGTCTGAAAGGAGGAGTAAATGCCAGTAGAAGTACACAGAGAATAAACACCGTATTTAAACACATTACAGAGAAAATTGGCCTAACAGGCAGGAGGCTGGTATCAGTCATTGCCTGTGTGGTTTTTGTGCATGAATGGTTTCTTATTGGCATTTGTGTTAAAACTGGTTTATAGTGGTCCTTAAATTTAGAAGCTAATGCTGCCCATGCCAGGTAAACTAAATGAGGTCTGCTTTTAAAAAGACCCCAAAACAAGAAGGAGGATCTCTTTGGCATTTAGGCTTTTCAGATATCTAAGCAAGGTAACTATAAACACTGTAGGGTGGCAGTGAAGTTTGTAATAGATTTTGCAGAGTCCTTGCTGGTGGTTTAAGCAGACATGTATGCGTACTAGCATTCCTTAAACATGGAATGTTTGGCTTCAGCTGCAAGAATAACCTGGTTCTTCACCAGAATGTTTGTACATTAGTAGAATTTCTGTCAATTTTTTTGCTGAAGCTCTTACTTGCTTGTTTTGCTGTGGGAATTCTGTTTAGGAAATGCAGCTTATCAACCTTAATAAACTCTTCAATTTCGCAGCGTGGTATTTGACTATTTGATGTATTCACTGAATCAAACCACTGTTTTGCAGGACTATTCAGGGCTCTGTACTTACAGTATGTACAGTTTTGGTTGTTTTACTAAATGTCTGTATCCCATGTATTACAGTATCTTTTGATTTTCATCTTGTATGCAGCCATCAGAAAATATGACAGTTTTGTATTTCAAAGCCCTGGATATTCACGGAGACTATATGGCTTGTTCTTGTGAAGGTTATAGGAGTGTCCACACTCATACATACTTGGAAAAATTCAGATATTAAAAGTATTATAAAAGCTATTAATTTATCAAATGTGATTGGAAAATATCAGAGGAAACTGGGTCATTATGTTTTAAGGGTGTAGATTTAAAGTGGTTTAGGAAATGGAGATTAAATGTAGCATATATATCCTTTTGGTTCAATACAAATCCACCAAATGGCTGGTAAGAATGAAAAAACACAGTGTTTTAATATCTGTAGAGTTACGTGCTTTCTCTGAAGCCAGTGGTTGCTTTGCAAATGAGACTGTTGCATTTAAATTACTGCCTGCATGCAATAGACTGGATATTACAACAAAACCAACCCCAGTTTATTTTAGACTGGAAGCAGAAATGATTGGTTTTTGCTTTCTAATAAATATTTGGATGGTGAAATTGATGCGTATGGGTATAGATATGTATATGTATATATATTTGTTTACATATACATAAGTTAGGGCGATGATTTTGACACAAACAAGATAGCCAAGGAACGGCAAGAAGGAATTTGTTTTCAGTGTCCTATTGTTCGTGGCCCATTCACCTCTCACTTTTCCACTGAGCCTGCTTTTTGTTCCACTGGTGTCACTATGATTCCCAAGTGAGGCCTTATTTTTACAGACTGGTAAATGCAGCTCTTTCACTGGGGTCCATCAAAGCCTATTGACTACTTCAGGACTTCATACCTCTATAGAGGTTCACCTGCTCTGGTTGAATTACTGTATCAAGGATGTAGGTTTATGAAGAGCGGAGGATATAGGCACAATTCTTACAGCATTTGGGTCACCTCTGGTCATTCCTGCTTACATACCTACAAGATATCTGTTAGGCTTTAAGCATAGGAGGTGGTTGAATGCATGAAAATGTCAAGTATTTACAATGTAGAGCAAGGTAAAGCACCTACCCTTTTTTGGGGGGGGAGCATGGGAGGGAAATTTTCACTTCTTGAGAGCAGTGTGCTGCATAGTGGGAAGCATCCACTGATTGGTATTGCTGAAAACAGAAGATATGCTAACATTCAGAAGTCAAACACCAATACAGAAATGCTTGGTGGGATGCGTAGTAATGCAGTATGTGATATACCTGGTATAATTCTCTAATCTAGCTTTTGGAGGAAAAAAGAATGGCAATACTGACATGGATCTAAGCAGGTAAGTCCACGTTTCTAAGAAGCATCACTTTCCAGTTAGGATGTAGCTTTGAGAAATGTCTTCACTAAGGATGTGCTGGAATCTTGGTGTTGTAAACGAGAAGGCGGAGATGGAATATGGCACCAGCTTAAGTGGTTAGGTGGTAAAATGGAGAGAGAACTTCCCATGCAAGTCCAAATTCCCTTTGGTGCATAACTGTAGAGGACTTAGGGGGCACTTGCCAGTAGCCACCCTGCAGCTTGTAAAGTCATGGAGCTGACTGAATGGGTCAGTTAGCTATTTCATAAAATTAATGGGTGCTTGGAAGGTTTTGATTCTGGGAACATTTCTGAATCATCACCTTCAAATAATCTTCTCTATCACCTGCGGTCACTGGAGGTGATAAGACAGCTGTATAACGCACCTACTTTTTTCCTTTCAGTTTATGACAGAAATTACCAAAGTGATATATCAAGTGCTATTTTTAATGTTTTTATCATGTTGGTGGTGTCCTGCATAGTTATTTTAGATTTTCTAGCATCAGCACGAAGAGAAGTTTTTAGAATGTGCTGTAAGGGAAATTTAGACCATAATCTTTTCTGCTGCCCTTCTGATGAATAGCAAGCTACAAAAATGTGCAAGGTTCTGGAGAACAGATCATATATACTAATACCTTTTGTATGGTGATGATAGGTTCGTGCATAGTCCATTATGCATTACTTTGCTCACAGAAACTCTAAACTTTAGCGCCAGATAATCTATTGACTCTGGTACGTTTGAGGCTTCCGTCTGAAGCGTATAATAGGTTACACCAGAATATGATTTCTTTAAAACGCATTTTGTGTGCATTGAACATAAAGATTTAACCAAAAGCAACTGCTATCCCTCTTGCTAGTGTTTAAGAAATGATACGATTACATGGAAATTGTCCTGATAGTTCAATGGTGTGATGAGCTACATGTGGAAAGATGATGGAAAATTTTTGAGTGTTTCATAGAAGTCAAATTAGATTTAGGAAGTATGGAAAAGTGAAGCGGTAGCTCATATGCACCTCAGAGTATTGTTACGCTGGGCAAAGTTGCGTTGCCCTGGGGCACCACTTATGTAGGTTCTTGTATTTGACATAATTTAAAACTAATGAAACATGTAAGTAACTTAAAGCATGTGTTAAAATGGAAGGGTTACTCAACAGGTGATGGCTCAGTTTCTAGTTTTGTACCAATCCTTTTACCTTGTCCTATTTTTATCTTATTGCAAGATTGCAATTTGATCTGGTTTTGAACTTTGATATTCGGCTCTCCAGCACAAATCAGAGCTATTTTATATTCATCCATATTTGGGGTAAGGATACATACATGGCAAATAACTGGAAAACTATAGCATGATGTGCTATTCAAGCAGATTACATAGAAGCTTTAACATATTTCTGCTGCTGTTGTTTTTCTATGTGGCTCTTTGAAGAAGCACAAGGTGATCTTGTTCTGATGACTGAGAGACAGCCATTTAACTGTCTTTGTGAAACCTCTTCTGGCCCGTGCCTCATATCAAAATGCTAAAATACTGTCATATCACATCTGTGCTAAAATACACATTAAAAAAAACCCAAAATACGTGTTCTAAGATAATTGCAATGTTTAAGCGTATTTGGCCTTGAGGGCTGACAACAGAATTCCATGTTTTCTTTGCCATAGTAAAAGCGTAATAGCAGGTGTTCTGCTCTCTGAGTTCTGCCTTACTAAATAAGAGATACACAAGGAGCAGAAGATGAAAGATTTTGTGGCAAAAAATACCTTCAAAAAAGAAGGCTATGATTAGTAAAGATTTTATTAGAAATATGATCTAAGCACCATTTGAAATACTTTTGAAAGCTACTGATTAAAGAAGCAATAGGAAGGAAATGCAGTAATGCAGCCTCCTGGCATAGATTTTGGGACCCATTTAATTTATTTATTCATAACAAGTTGAAGTGTAAATATTCCTGCTGTGGCATGGGTTAGTCTGTGGAGCTGAGGTTCCCAGGATCATGTATCAGATAAATGAATTGTGGAACTTGCCAGCCTTGGTGGGATGCCATCGGAGCAAAGAACCTGACTGCACTGGTGCTCAGAAACATCTAAATTGGGGAGTTATCTCTGTACTAAAGAATGGCCAGATTCTAGTCTGATAACGAAGCCAGAGGGATTTAAGCTAGAGTATGAACCTTAGAGAGATGTGTGGGATGAAATATAAGAATATGGATCACTCAGTTTATGGAGTAATTGCCAAGAACTTTCAAGCAGATACTTCAGAATGAAATTAATAGTGTGAGAATGCAGACCATCAGAAGCTGTTTTATAGTAGCACTCCTGAACAGACTGAAAACAAATGCTGTAATTAAAGTGCAACATGTCTGAAATTCACCAGTAGTGCAAAACATAAGTAGTAGGCTTAAACCATAGTAAGTTGTGGTTGTACAGTCTCTTCATCAGATGAATGCTTGGCTCAATAGTGGTAGTGATAGCTGAGTCTTCAGAAACTCTGCAAGTAAGTAAAGCAATTATAATTGCTTAACATGACTTATTTTTACAGTCAACATTTACTAGATTTTCCCATAAGAAGGAGATACAACAGCATTTGTTGAAAGAACTAAATCTGGTAAGGTAGTGAAGTAATCCACAGAACTAGCGGTGTGCTGGGAGGAAGAACAGTAAAAACGACAAGAGATACCCATTGTAGACCTCTCAACAGAGGAGTTTGGAGAAGTGGACAAGAAGGAACTGGTTTGTTTGACATGGAAGCTTTATCTTTTTAACCCCAGGTTAAATGGATGAGCTATACTTTATCTCCAGAAAGCTGAGACTTGCTTCAAATTCCAGACCTTTTACCTGTAACAGTTTTGCTAATCACTCTTCTGGAAAAAATTTCTAATGTAGTCTTAGTGGAAGAAACAGAAAGGGAATCTAGAACCACGAGGATGAAAGGTGCTAATGCATTTTGGCAAGAGCATTTAAAGCCCCAGCACGTGGAAACGCTTCAAATAATGTCCAGACCAGAAAGGCCACTTAGTAGGTACTATTTGGATTTGATTGGAGTGTGTCTAGTGTTCAAGTCTTGAACCTTGTTTGAGTGTTCCTGGCAGAAAACTACCAGTTGTGTGTGTTTTGCTTTGAGGTAGTACATTGACAGCATAATTAATGCAGTCATGTGCATCGTTACAGTCTATGTGTAAAATAGACAAGAATTAGTGTAGTGTGGCCAGCATTATGTTATACATAGTTACATTGTTCAGATATGGATAGATACAGTTCTTTATGAAAGATGCAAGTCTGTAAGCAAAATTCCGTAGGACTGTTGAGTGAGTATTAACTAATTCTGAACTTTACCTTCTAGTGCCTTACTTAATGTTATGGGGTGTGAAGTGGAATGTACTCAATGAAACAAATTGTATATATGTTTACGTATTACTGTCCACATTAGAGAGGTACATTATAAGTGCAGTGTGTTGCTGTTTTTATGAACAACAGAAGACGTGGCCAAGTAGTGCTCCATGATAAAGATTATGTATCTCTCCTATGTATACATGTAGCTAGGCTTTTGTACTATTGACAGGGCCTCATATATCACCAGTGTCAATAGTGCTTTTTAGAATTACTCCAATGCACCAAGTATGTTTCTGACACCTAAACCCGGATTTTCATGCCATTGTAGACAAAGATAGCAGAGTTTTAAGGGTCTAGGCAAAATGATTTTATTCTCTCTTTTAGAATTAGTTGCTGTCTGGTCTGATCTGAGAAACATAATTTATTTCTGCAGAGGTGGAGTAGATAACATTTTGTTAATATTACCATTTGATTCATAATTTATATTCATAACTTATTTTGTGGTGTCCTCCCAGATTTGATCTTCCCATCTCAGAATTTGCACAATCAGTAATTATATGATGCTTTCAGTGAGGCTTTGGGCATTTACTGTGCTGTCATGACTACATATGGCATCAAGGGCAAGAAGTAGAGGTAGGATTAAAGGGGTGGGAGATTACAGGAGGCTTGAACCAGCTGAAATAGTAGTGTCAATGAGGAAGAAACTCAGCACCTAAGTGCTGAGCTATTTGGCACTGCATTTACTGCTTCATTCTTAAGCTTAGTAGAAGCCAGATGGACAACCCTGGCCCATCTGAGAGATGGAGAGGTGCATCATTTCCTTGGTGAGTAAAGGCCTAGATTGAAGGAGTATTCTGTCTGTATTGAATTTCCAAGTTCTGGTTTGCTAAAGGGGCCATCCCCTCAGCTGAACCATTTGGAACTCTCCAGAAAAGTCTCAAGTTTGCATTTGAAAACATTACTTTTAGCCATTTGTTAAACAACTGTTGAGGGCCACCTTTTTGTTTTAAATACTGGTGCCAAGTCCAGTAGTTCCTCCCATTTCAGGCACCAGTGTTCCCATCTGCATATCTGCAGAGGAGAAGCAATTCTTTTCTGTTTGGTTTGTGGTCCCACCATAGTAGTAACTATTCTCTCTTCAGACAGAAACATGATGTTTTAGAAGAACTTGAATTCACTCAAATCTGTCTCCCTCTTTCACCACCCACTCTAGAAGCAGGAGTGAACTGGTATTTCTGCAGCAGTGGAAAAAGTATTTCTTCTGATTTTGATGAAAATAAATTAGCAGGGAGGAGCCCTGATGAGCAATCTTCTAGCCTTGTCCTCAGCAGCAAGGGTTGGTTGCAAAAGCTTTTCCTGAGGAGCAACAAAAAGTGAGGTCCATTGGTTTTGTAAGCTCACTTTCTGCAGTAGCAAGTAACCTTTCAAGTGATGAAGTTCTTTAGTTACCATGCTGCAGATCTCAGTTGTACAGGCTGATGTTTCCTGTTCTTTCGTGCGAAATCAGTGAATACTTGTTCCAGTTGATGAATATAGACTGTAACAATGGAGTTCTAAAATTTATCCATTGGGGGGTGAAAAAAAGCAAACCCAAAACAAATTAGAGAAGATCAGTACTTTTTTTGATTAAAGAAAAAAATAATAATTTGGGTGGCCAGTAAACGTATATGCAGCTGTAAGTACCCTACCCTTTTTCAAGCAGTTCTCAAGTTATTCCTGATGTTTTTGTGCAAGTGTATATTACATCCCTATATAAACATGATTCTGGATTGTAAGTGTAAGGAAATTTTCATGCACTTACCTAAACCTACTTTACAGATCTTGCTAGCTGACTGGTTAACTGAAATCATTAGGTATCTACAGCAAGACTAATGAAGTCTTCACTTTGTAGAATCATAAAATAGTTGGGGTTGGAAAGGACCTTAAGATCATCTAGATCCACACCCCTGCCATGGGCAGGGTCACCTCACTCTAAACCATGTCACCCAAGGCTATGTACAACCTGGCCTCGAACACCACCAGGGATGGAGCATTCACAACTACCCTGGGCAACCCATTCCAGTGCCTCATCACCCTTACAGTAAAGAATTTCTTCCTTATATCCAGTCTAAATGTCCCCTGTTTAAGTTTGAACTCATTACCCCTTGTCCTCTCACTACAGTCCCTCATGAAGAGTCCCTCCCCAGCATCCTTATAGGCCCCCTTCAGATGCTGGAAGGCTGCTATGAGGTCTCCACGCAGCCTTCTTTTCTCCAGGTTGAACAGCCCCAACTTCCTCATCCTATCTTCATAGGGGAGGTGCTCCAGTCCCCTGATCATCCTTATGGCCTCCTCTGGACTTGTTCTGACAGTTCCAGGTCCTTTTTATGTTGAAGACACCAGAACTGCACACAATACTCCAAGTGAGGTCTCACGGGAGCAGAGTAGAGGGGCAGGATCACCTCCCTCGACCTGCTGGTCACACTCCTTTTGATGCAGCCCAGGATACGGTTGGCTTTCTAGGCTGCAAGAGCACACTGGTGGCTCATGTCTATTTTGTCATCAACGAACACCCCCAAGTCTTTCTCCTCAGGGCTGCTCTGAATGTCTTCTCTGCCCAACTGAATCTGTTCTCTGCTTCAGGTGCTTTTAAACTCAGAATTGGCTCAGTTGGACTAAAGCTTCTTTTTTCATTCCTACATTTTATCTAAGACAAGTGTTAAATTGTTAGAAAGTTTTGGTGTAATTGATTTCACTTCTCTGTCAACTACTACAGTAATGGTTTTCTTCATGAGAGGGAATGCTTTTGAATTTGCTGGATAGAGCTGGTTTGTGACATTTTTTGGCAAACCCACAGTACAATTTTCAGTTATGTCTTCTAATTTTCAATCCTGTAATAATTTTTTAGTCTTTTAATATAGTAAGCAGTCACAGTGTACTGCAGGTTAGTAAATATATCTCTATTCCTGTGTGATATTTTAGTTACTTTATGCAAGATAATGTGAGTATACTTGAGTTTTCAGATATATTGGCAAGAACGTGTTGTATCTTTACTAATCTTTTCAAGTGTTTTGGCTCATTCTGATCTGAAAATTGGAATAACCTTTGCCCTTAAAACTGGTTAGAGAATGGAGAAGACTTAACAGAAAGCTGTCCTTATAGAAAAAAAGCAGCCATCATCTATTAGCTTTTCCAGTGCCAGCAGAAAGCCTCATTTGTAAGTAATAAAAAAAGCTTTTGTGGGTAAAGGTCTTCTACAGTGAATTTGTATTGAAGTATGTCATTCCCTCTCCCCTGAGTAACTCACCTGAGAAATGGCTTTAAGAAAACACATTAAAAAAATAACCCCAGAAGTGGTATTTAATAGCGATGCTTTTTGTTGATTACTTACTCCGTTCACTCCCTTTGGCAGAATTGGAAGGAATGGACTACTCTATTATTTCTGACACACAAGAAAAGCATCTCTGAAATTGCAGCAGATGTGGAAGAAATGAATAATAAGTATCACATAAATGGTAGTGGCCTGGACAGTGAAGGAGGAATCTGACATGCAGACTAACTGTATTTGGCTTGTGACTCCTGTCAGATGATGGACCTTCAAGCAATTAATAACATTCTTTAAAATGCCTGAAAAATAATTTGTCTTATATAGAATCTAGGTGTTTAGTACGAAAATGTGTACAAAGCCATTGCAGACACTGTCTGATTAAAATACCTCGAGATCTTTCTCTGATAACTTGCATCTTTTGCTTACTGCAATCTGCTCTCAAGCCAGAATACATTTATTCAGTAGACTTGGTGGCTATCATGTTTTTTCCTCTTTGTTAGTAAAAGTAATACTTGTTGGGTCACAGACAGTCAATATGGAATGATAGTAGCTTAAGCTCATTAGCTGCTACTGACGTGTGATGCTTTTGTCTCCTTCCTTTCTCTACCTTCCCCCTGGTTTCTCTTTCTGTAGACACAGAAGAATCTAGAAAAAGGGATTGCTTTTGCTTCCATGTGATACTGTGGTCCAGCATAGGTGCATTTAATTTACCTGCCAAATCTAATCATCTGCTCAGCTGCTTCAGGACCTTACTCTTACAACTCTGATCAACCAGATCTTGTCTGTGATCTATCTCACTTCATTCTTTCATGTCGTATCTTCTAGTATTAATTCTAAGCTCACAGTACTGCTTGGTTATCTGCTGCTGATCATTTTCTTTCCTTGCCCCTTTTCTTCTTTTCTACTCCATTGTCCTCTTCTCACAAAGAGCTGAGTCCTTTTTCTTGCTTACGGTATTGTACTGCCATGGATTTTAGATGGCAAAGGTTCTGCAAAATTCAGCTAGCTTCAATTTTTCCCTTCTTTCTCAAAACCTTTTATTATTCCCATGCGTAGATGTGCTGGCTTCTTTCATTTAAGTGAACCCCACAGCACAGCTAATTTTTCACAAGGAGGGCTAAGATGCATATCAGCAATATTCCTTTGTTGGTTGTCTTAGAGATGGTAACTAACCAGCCAGTTGCTCTCTACAAACCTCATCTCCTCATAGGGCTATATTTGCTTATAGGTACTCACATCTATTATCTTTGCCCATTACTCTGCCTCTTACTTTAACCCTCTTCTCATTTGGCTCCATTAAATCTTTGTACAAACATGGTCTGTTTTCCATATTCTATAATCTATATCTACTGGTTCCGATAATCTTGCTGTCTCAAATTACTGCCTTCATCTTCTCACTTCATTGGCCTGAGTACACTGAATTCCTTTTACCAGTTATACTCCTGGATTTGTTGTCTTTCAGCTTCAGCGATTTGAGGGGTCTTTTTCAGTGCTTCCAGCTGGTTTTAGTGGCCTGTATTAGTGAGAATTGCTAAGTGAACCTTCACTCACTGAAGGGCTAAAATCTGCAAGCTCTGTGTATCTTCAGATGTATTAGGCAGATCAAAGTTAACTCCTAAAAGTTCAGGGTCTTTCTCTGCATGGTCTTACTGGTCTTCCTATTTTTGTGGTACAGAATTGCTGCTCTTCGGTTTATTATCTAGAAAGAGTAACTTGATTTCTTTAAGGGGCATCTTTTCACTTTGGTACTTACTGGTCATTGTCCAGACAAGTCCTTGAGCAGTTTGATCTTTGTTAGGCCCTATTTAAGCAGGGGGCTGAAAGAGATGATCTGAGTAAGTCCCCGCCTAAACGATTCTGTGACTCTGCAATGTTTTTTTTTTTGTTTTGAAACTCTTCAGCTATCACTTTTTTAATGGATCCGGTAGTTTGAGATTGAGTAGACCAGTAACAGAGATTAATGTGATTATTTGTTTGGTTTTTTGAGCTGTCATGGTCTGCCTCCAGCTTGATGGCTTTCTAGCTTAGTGAAGTAAGTGATGAGAGCAAGACTTATTATTAAGCAGGACAAAAAAACTTACTAGTAGAATGATACACTAAAATAGTTACCAAATGCAGATGCCTCAATGCAGGTCCTGATAAGCAACTCATGGAACCGTATTAAAAACGTTTTTCAACTTCACCGTGTAGTTGATGGACAGGAGGGAGTCCCGCAAGGCATTGTTGGTGCTGGTCCTCGTGTGGGAAGCTGTGATTGCAGCCGTTTGTCAGACAGCTACGGGGGGAGCTCAGGCTTGCCCAGGCAACCACTGGAGGGCGTCTGCAGCCGCAGAAAAGCTCCTCTCTTGTGGGCTTATTCTTTAAAGGTAATTTAGATGCCCAAACCAAATCTCTTGGCTTGCATTCTGGTTTAGTCTGTTAAGAATCTGTGGGAAGGAAGCACGGATTTTGCAACAATTCAATGTTCTGTGTTTCCCTTTTTTTTTAAGGGAATCTTGTTCTCATCTCCATAAATGTGTCACATGTTCCAAAACGGGTTTGCCTTTTGCCTGAAAATTTATAGAATTTGTCATCAGTTGTTTCTTGAAATAGATACGATTTCAGTAAATGTGCTGAGTCACAGTTTGAAACATGTTTATATTGTTAATTGGTTGGAGAGTTTTGTTTCATGTCCCATGTTCTCAGAGATCTTGTGAAAGTATACAAGTTCATTTTTGGTTTAGTGAGTTCTTTGTCCAGTTCTGATAGAGTTTTGGTTTTCCTTTTGCCTCTGACTCGCCTTATAAAGGGTTATACAGTTGCCTGGTTTCCACTCATTTTATTGGAGATTTTATGGTAATTCAGACTTCATCAGGCTAAGGAAAGACTAGAAGCTTTCCTGTTACAGATTCCTTTGGAGTTCAAGTATACTTGCTCTTCTTACCTTGTTGAATAAGAGTTTTTCTGACTGCTGCCTGGCCCTGAAGGATAGTTTTCATCTCTTAAATAAGTCTATAGCTTTTATGGAGAGAGACCCTTTTCGCTTGTACGTACCGTAGAACAGCATGTTAGGAAGATGGGAGTATTTGCTAAAAAGGGTGAGAGAGTTACGAGCTTCAGATTATTTTTTCCACCTGCATCTTTGCGAATAAAAGAGATTCCTGTTGACCAATTGCTTTGAGCTCCAGCTTGACACCCTTAAGCTTACCAGGCTAAAGTAATGCTCAGATACAAGTATTTGTACATTGCTACTCCTGATGTAGAGGTAGCAAATATGTATGTTTCAGGAATATGTCAGTTGTAGGCATTATAGCTATGTACATTAATAACCAGGGTGGTGAGATTCAGAAGAGGATTCTTCCATAGCAACTGACAATTCAATAGTTATTCATCATGGGTTTACTGTACTTTTTTGGGAGCATGTGAGACTAGATTTGATGAATTTTTTGATTTGATGTGACGGTTCTTTGACTTAAGCATATATGAAATTGGTTACCTTGAGTATGGATATTATTATTGCGCTGAGCTCTCATTTATGATGCTATATTTCTCAACATCGTGTATACACTGGACCTGGTAATATGAGTAGTGTATGCATATAAATTTTAGAAATGAAAATTATCATTTTGCCTGGTCTAGACACATAAAGGAGTCATTCTGCCAGATTCATTTGTTTGCAATGATGGTATAATGTTAATATGGACAGGTCAGAACCCTCAGAAAACCTGTATAGGGCAGATAATAGTGCAGTTTTAACCTTTTGACTGTTTTCAAATTCCTGTGGGAGTAATGAGTTCTACATGATATTACTGTTATTAAAAAGCTGAAACCCCAGCAGTTGTTTTGACCATTTACATTTTGCATAGCATAGCCTGAAGGATTGGTTACTTCCCAGTGGGCTGGTGCTCGTGGCACAAGATGCTCACCTTTTGTTTGTTCTCATAGCCAGCACACTTTGGGATGCATCTGGAGACTGTTGTTTCCTCAGGAGATGCGTTTTGACAGAAGATTGAGGGCCTGTTTGTAGAATTGAGGAAGCTTGTGATGCTGCTGTCCATGGTGTAGGTGCTGCAACACCACAGCCTGTGGGGTTTTTATGTTGGCACAACCTCAGAAACAAACTCATCTGGTTTATGGTGTTATTAATGATACTATCTTAGGTCTAACTCTTAACTTGTTTTAAGCAGTGCAGTACCTCTGAGTAATTAGTGTGGGTAAGGCTCACACTGTAGATTGTTAACAGATTGCTAAAATGAAAGCTGTGATTTTGCTCTCTGCTTTTGCTTTAATAAAATCAATGATTCATCAGTCAGTTTTTCTTGGTCTTTTTTTGTAATGCATATTAACAGATATTGAAGTATTTTGGTGATATAAGAAGCAACACTTTTTGTAAAACTTGCATGAAGTACAGTATTAGTGGGGACATCAATCTGAATACTTGGTAGCTTTTGACATTTCTGTATAATTCAAAATATTCTCTATCTTTTTGTCTTACTATAGCAGTGTGAGAGTGGAAACATCTGGGCTGAATGGACTTTAGCATCAAAAGAAGTTCTCAACTGTTAACTCGAAAAATTAACTACATCAAAATGAAGCAGGTACCAGAGATCCTTGGAAATACCAATGGGAAAACTCAGAATTGTGAAGTGAATCGTGAGTGTTCTGTCTACTTGGGCAAAGCACAACTTTCTGCCACTCTACAAGAAGGTGTCATGCAGAAGTATAACGGCCATGAAGCTCTTCCATTCATTCCAGCTGATAAATTGAAAGATCTGACCTCTCGAGTGTTTAATGGTGAGTCTGGAGCCCAAGATGCCAAGCTGCGCTTTGAACCCCAGGAGATAAAGGGAGTTGGAACGCCACCCAACACTACTCCTATCAAGAATGGCTCTCCAGAAATTAAGCTGAAAATCACTAAGACCTACATGAATGGAAAGCCTCTTTTCGAATCTTCTATTTGTGGAGACAATGCTGCTGATGTGTCTCAGTCAGAGGAAAACGAACAGAAGCCAACAAACAAGGAGAGGAGAAGCAGAAAAAGAAGCATAAAATATGACTCCTTACTTGAGCAGGGTCTTGTTGAAGCAGCATTGGTATCAAAGACTTCCAGCCCCACTGAAAAGAAGGTAGTACTTTTTTTACATTCTTTCATTAGGTTTGTTAATCATACTGAGATTTTATTTGTTCATATGCTAATCTTCATTTCATGGTGCTTTCCACAAACAGATCACTTCCTATGATACTCTATCTCAAAGGAGGACAGATACACCCTAGTTCTGGTCCATGTTACTTGCTCTGTAAATTCTGTTTCTATGTAAGTAAAGTAAGTCTCCAGAGCAAATCAGGGCATGTGGTAGCATGGAATGTCTGAAACAGAAACTTTATCCAGGCATGCAGCCAAGACCTAGCCGGGATGTGCACTTGGGCAGGGGAGCTGGGGCGACCTAAATTTATAGGTGGCCTTTAACTGTTGGAGCATGAGGTATTCTGGCTTCCTAATAACCAGATGCTTCAGGAAAAAAAAAAAAAATGAACTCTTTCTGAATTAAAGAAAAATGTGCTCAGCTGTCAGCTGGCTGCCCAAAGCTCTTTACCATCAGAGGTTAGCAGTTGAGATGTAGTTCCTGCCCTTATTTGTCATCTGAAAAGATCTGATTTTGCTTGCTATAACCTGGTGAATTGTACTCATTGAAAAGGTGTAGATACCTGTATTAAGTGTCATTAGCTTTTATGGTCAAGCTCGTCTGTTCCTTGTTTCTTTTAAACACAGGCAGAAAGAGAAATGTCACTTTGCTTTACCAAGTTGTAAAGAAGAATGCTGCTGGAAGCCCTTTCCCCCCTTTATTCAGTTTTTGTGGCTAGACTCTTTCTGAAAGAATGTGGTTTGCTATAATTTTATCACAAAGGAAGAAACCTACATAGCAGGAATACTTCTGTGTATATTGAGTTTCTCAATAAGTAATCATATAAGTGATATATGTAATTAATGAATGGTTTTGGCTGCTAGAGGTCCCACCTTAAACACAAAATGCATGTTATAAGCTTTCTGTCAATTGCAGGTTTAGTAGTTAATCATAATATCATTTAGGTTGGAAAAGACCTTTAAGATCATGGAGTCCAACCATTAACATAGCACTGTCAAGTCCAGCACTTATTCTTACTTTCTCCCAAAGTCACACATGCAGAGAACCACCGCATACATAGCTTCTGTATTACTTATTTTATTTACCCTTATTTTCATTAAAACTACTTAATGAGTTTGCTGAACTGTGTAGACGTTCTTCTAAGTGTCAGAAATATTTAGCATTTATTTATGATTTGAATATGCTATTACCCTATAGTGATCCATACTGATGTTTACAGGAATTTTATTAGTTTTTCTTTAATTCTTTAAAGGAGAATGTGTCAACAGAAATTGGTTCTAATTTTTCTAATCACTACTCAGGTAAGAAGTATGGGTGCAGGCAATAGCTGGAGTAATAGTTCTCCCTGGTCATGGTTAAATTGGACTAAGGGGTGATGTATTTATTGGCTTCAATGACTAGCATATTTGTGTGGCTTTTAGTATTGTTTTTAGAAGCAGGAAGTGATAGTTAATAATCCCATATACAGTTTAGTTTGAGGCCTTTCACATCAGTTGTTTAAGGATGGTCCTTAATTTTTCCTGTTGAGCAGTTCATTTAAGATTAAAACAAAGGTTGGTCTGACTTGTCTGAGTTGTCTTCTGGCCAGAAATGGTCAGGAGAAAAGCATGTCAATGCTGTTTCCCAGAGTGCGTGAGACTTGGTGACTGTCTCACACTAGATGTCATAGTTAGTTGCTCCTGTGCCAAATCTGTGAGCTACCAAACTACCCAATCAGGACAATCTGCTGCTTACAGTCTTTGCAATATTATAACCCTGTTCTTTTCAGTGCACTTGAAACACAGGGTCAGGCTTCTGGCTTTTTTTCTCTGCACTTTAAAGGACAAAGGGTAAAACTAAAAGCATTTGAAGGTCACAAGATGTTGTTTTATGATATAACTCATTGATCATAAAAAGTCTGGGGCTTTTCTTTGTCTCACAGGCAGGGTTTTCTACTGAGAAGGTTTAAAATAAAGAAAAACATAATACTGGGGAACATGCTGAGGGAGATTTTTCAGTGTTTATCCACATGTAGACTAGTGATATACATGTGTTCTTTGTGATCAGAACCGTAATGTCTGCTAGAAGTGTTCTTTATTTTGAGGCCCCTGCTGTTACTTCATTGCCAGCATCCAAAGCCTTAATGTTACTAACATTAACTGCATCATAGTGCGGTTTTATGTAGCTGATTGTGGCTGCAAAGTGGAAGTTAGAGAATTATCCTTGGAGTAAAAGCTGATTGATTTTGCACTTAGATGTCTGTTTATTGTAGGTTGCAAGTTAATGTAGAACCTGTTTGTCTGGTTTCATTTCTAGGCTGGTTTCTCTCTCAATTTCTTGTTGTCCAGGCTCTTACTCTTTGATTTAGCAAAAATCACCATGGTTCAAATACTGCCTTTTGTGTAAGGTAATTATATCTCTGTTTGATGGACATAGCAGATTACTATCTTGCTGGGGTGAAAAGCTTATCGTTTAACAAATATTTCAGTGCTCTGTTGGGTTTTCTGCTTGTTTGGGCATTTTTTGTTAGCATAAAAGAAGGCTGTTTGGAATCTTTTGTATGCAAGTCAGTTTTCAATTGGGAATAAATGTGATCTGCCCAGCAATGAGGTGAGTTAAATCACTGTTGATAGCTAACACCTTTTGCAGGCCTTGAAGATACAGCTGTACTGCTTTAATTTTCCCAAGGTAAAAGAGAGGAATTGGGACAAGCCATGGCTCTTTCCTTCCTCCTGCTTTTCATCCTTCTTCCTTGCCCCAAGTATCTCTCCTGAGGAGTTTGTTTTAAACTCCAAGCCTCTTCTGATAAGACCTGGTTTAGCAACTCCTATGCTAAAGCACGACAGTGATAGTGGTCTGGCAGTGCCTCCAAATGTGTGTTATGGGCAGTAGGTATCCCATGTTACATGTTTGAATCCACACCATACTCCTAGAATGGTTTGTGTTGGAAAGGACCTTAAACTCATTTTGTCCTAAACCCTTGCCATGGGCAGGGACGCCTCGCACATGTCCATGTCATGCAAGGCTCCGTCCAACCGGGCCGTGAGCACTGCCAGGAAAGGAGCATTCACCACTTCTCTGGGCAATCCATTCCAGTGCCTCACCACCCTTACAGTAAAGAACTTCTTGCTTATATCTAACCTGAACTTCCCCTGTTGAAGTTTAAATCCGTTGTCCCTTGTCCTGTTGATACAATCCATGATGAAGGATCTGATTTGATTTGAGGAACCCATTTGATAGTGCTGCCCATGAGGGTGGCACTGTGACTCGCTACTAGATTTTGTGGTGGCTGCTTTTTCTGTCATTGTTTTTGTCAGTTCTTGTAACACTACTAGTTAGGAATGAGGACTTCCCTGGTTTTTCCCACTCAGTGGTTTTGTTAGAAGTGAAACAATCCTGTCTGGAGGAGAAGGGCAGAGATTTACTTCATAGACTAATGTGAAGAAATCCAAGTCTGATCTCTAGAGCAGTCCAGAGTTTCTCTATGGGAAATAAGAGTACATATACCTGCAGCTCTCATGCTGGTGGTCCCAAGGTAGGTCTGTGCTCTCTAACCCTAATAACGGCTCAGCATGTGATTCTGGCACACTTGAGCTTATTCTGCATAAGCCGGTTTGGGCCTACAAATGGCAGTTTGCCCTTTTGGCATGGCTTCCTGGCAGGTCTTCCTCGCACGGGTGCAGTAGCTCAGAAAAGCTGCAGCGCTGTGTCCAGAACAAACCTGGAAGTCCACACACTGCTGTATTTACTAGTTTAGGGATTCCAGCTGTGTAAGACATACATGATCCAAAAGCTGTGCCTTTCACATAGCTTGCAGTCCGGTTTTCTTGTAGCCTTCTTTTAGTAATATACCAGAAACTTGGCACTTTGTTACTCTTTCTGCTCAGTACAGAATGCCTTCACAGCAGCTACATGGGAGGAGGGACGGACGACAATTGCAAGTTACTGTAGGAATTCCAGTTGTCCTTGTAATGTGCTTTTGTTGCCATTTCATCTTCATGGGGAAAAATTGTTCTAGCCAACTCCATTATAGCTGATATTGACATAATGTTGTGGCGGCTTTCTCAGTGAATGGCAATGATTTAGAAACCCAGTAAGGGTAGAATAGAAGCAGTTTTGGGATTATCTGCTGCTTTTTATGCTTCTGTGCTAAATACAGGCTGATGGGCATCATGGAAGGTGATAGTGCTTGCATCTGATCAGTAGATAGGAGCAGGAGCCTACAAATCCCCTCTGTAAGATTGGAGAACTGTGCTTATCAAGTATTTTGTTTCAGTTTTCAAAGAAGGCAAACAGAAACCCTCAAACATGTCTTTTGCAGAAGGAGGAATTGATTCTCATCATCACTTACTAGGAATTCCTGCAAAAATACGGTTACTCAACTAGTGATAAAATGTGCAGCTAAACTACCATGGGAGTCAGGATCTGTAGTTGTAGGGTAAAATGAACTCGGTTGCTTTTTCTTTCTTAATAGGCTGTTCTTGAGGTATCAGATCCTGTCTTCAGGTGGGTGATAGCGCAGGCTGTCTGGCCAGTGTTAGAATTCCTAAGGAACAGGAATAACCCTAGAACTCTCTTCTGGATGATCCCTCCAGGAACAAGAGAAATAACTTCATACTCCTTTTGGGAGAGTTACTAAGCTACTGTTTTGTATCAGCTGTTAGCAAAGGCTTATGTTCAATTGAAAACCTGTTTGTGCTAAGCAGCTCTCGATGTGCAGCAGTGATTGTTACTTTGGAACTTTAAATTATTCTGAATGCCTCGTTGGTAAAGTATCTTAAGGAACTACTTGTAGGCTGAGAAGCACCGAAATGCATACAACATCAAGAGTATACAGGTCTGGGGGGAGATCAGAAGCTATGAGTATTCACGGTGGTTACAAAATTAATTGCAGAAAGCTTAAATATTTGTTCAAGGCTCTCCATGCCCTATTTCCTGTTCTTGTATGTAAAAGTAGTTGAACTAAGTACACTTTCTACGTAAAACTGTCATCTCAATATGTAAATATGAATACTTTTATAATTTTTTTCCCTCCTCTTTATTGGTGGAAGACTCCAAATCAAATATGAACTAATACCTTGAAGTGATGACAAAATGCTGTAAAAGAATAGCTCTACAAAGTTGGATCAAGGAGCCGTTTAATTCAGCGCTTCATTTCGGGCGTGAGGTTCAGCGGAGGATGCATAATGAGGAGTGTAGATGTGGCAAATCATGGAGTGATGCTCTCCTTGAATATATTCCGCCTCCAGCAGTTTGTGACTCAGGTTTCTGGAGCTTGTGATTTTGTATTTAATAGCTATAGATGGTTAAATTCATGCAAGAAGACCTCAGGTTCCTTTTGACCTAGTGTGAACTTTTGGCATACATAACATTTAGTAATAGAGCAGCTCTTTTTACTTTCCTATTTACCACCTACTTGTTTCACTTGATTCTCTCATAATACTAAAAGTAGGGATCATGGACAAACTTCTCTATTACTGATAATTTTATAGATTTTTCACAAATCTGTTCAGTTTTTAATTTCAGCTTAAAAAATTCTAATGCAGCGTTCCACATACAGGAGCCATTCCAGAATGTTACTTCTTACCATCCTTTCTTGAACTGCGATGCCCTACTTCTTACCATCCTTTCTTTCTTGAACTGTGATGCCCTTTGGGTTCTGCTGTCTCTGCTTTTGAGAATGAGGGACCAGAATAGCACAGGACGTTCAAGATCTCTTGTGGATGCATACAGTGGCATGTAATGATTTTTTTGTATTGTTCTCCATTTCATCATTTTTCAGTATAAATAATACTCAGCATTTAATTGATTCTTTTTGATTGCTGATGAGCACTGAGCCAGTTCTTTTTGGAGAGGAGCAGACCAGATGTGATCTCAGTAAAATTTGACAATGTCAGCAACTGTTGCATTGTTTCGTTTGCATCTTTGGTTTGTGCACTGCAGGACTTTCTATTTTGGTCTTTTGGGCAGTATGGTGGACATGATAGGTCAAATAAGCAGTGAGCAGGCCGTGTTCTGGCAGAAGGTTTAGTGTGAGGTATCCCTGCCCACGGCAGGGGGGTTGGAACTGGATGTTCTTACGGTCCTTTCTAACCCAAACCATTCTATGATTCTGTGATTTTAAGAGATATCTTCCATTTACATCTCAACGGCAGGTTGTGTGCCATAACACAGTTGAGAGGTTAATAACAGGTTTTGCTTTGTTTGTTTGGGGTTTTTTTTCAAGTTGGTCAGACTTACTCTTGTTACACACGTAGTGTAGTATTTAAATGAATATAGTCATCTTAGCATCTCCTCTTCATGTTGTATGGCCACTACTTGTTGGTATAGCAAGGAATTCGCTTGTTTTCACCGGTTTCCTGTCCCAACGTAGGGGTGAAGTCTTTCTGTTGCTCTGCTCAGTTTTCTCTTTAACCAAAGTAATGCATGTCTAACTTTCATATTTAGCTAAGAGTAGACCTAGAGTTCAGGGTTATGTTACTTGGATGGATTTACAGGCAGATTTTTGGGAAAATTCAGTGATCTGTACCAGATGTCATTTCTGGCCTTTAAAGCCCCCTTTTGTCAAGAAAGAAAGATGCTTTGTAGTAACCCTTGGGCAAAGTAGCAGAAGCAAAATATTTTGGTCTCTTTTGGAACAGTGATATCAACCTCCTTCATAAGTTTCCTTGTTCTGGAGTAGATTTTATGTGGAGCATGTGAACTTTAAGACCTTCAAAAGAGGTCTTTGTTCACGGACACTAATTTTATGCCTGTCTGTTGCCATGTTTCATTACCCTGCTGTTCTAAATAAGTAGGTCCCACCAGGCTAACACTGATACGTCTGCTGTTTGTGAATACTTGAAGTACCTACAGGAGTTGTTCTCTTGTGCTTCAGAAAATGATCAGTATCTATAGTGTAAGTTGTCAGTAATAAGGAATTAATTTCCTTCTCAGAAAGACATTTCATAAAAAATGCTTTATTTTGGAAGGCCAGTACAAGCCTATTGTTAAAGAAACTCTGCTGCACTTGTGTGGAGAAGCGAATCTGTGGCTTCATAGCAGCAATTCATGTTATAAAAGCTTGGTTTTGTTTCTTGTTTGTTTTGCTAGGTAAAAGTCAACTCCAGTGTGTGTTGAAGATACTTGTGATGAAGTAAAATATTGTGATCTTAGCTTTTGTGGAATTGATAGCAGTTGGACCATGAGGCTCATGATGTTTTACTGCCCTATTTTAATAATCCTATGGGTTGGGGTTTCCCCAGGTTTTCTGTATATCTGTTGCTGAAAATAAGGAATGTTTCAGGAATATGTTTCAGCATTGCCAAGTCAAGGTAATGTAGATGTAGGTTTGCTTTGGCTTTTTATCCTCCCCGCAATTGCCCCAGGTTGATTAACCACTGATAACTGTTTATTACATGTCATCTCCAGAAGAGTAGGACCTACTAGGTATATGTAACAGCACAACCTAAATGGAAACCTCTTGTGTTTGTTTTTAGGTATGGGGATTCATGTTTAAAGGTCTAATCTCAAAGGCAAAGTAATACTTGGACTATGTCATATTATTTAATCAACAGAGCTCCTGTATGCCAAATCAGAGTTCGTTCTGTTTACGCTTGGACAGATGCTTTTAAGTGCTCATGTTGCAAAGAAATGTAGATGCAAAGCAGGTATCTGCCTGCACCCAGGAGCAGTGTGTTCTGTAAATGGAGTTGTCTGTTGGCAGTAGTATTTGGGCCTGGGTTTTTCTGTTTTCTACCAAGAACATTTGTAGGATTCAGAGCATCTACCTGTGCTACCTTGGATGTCTGTGAGCTACCAAGAGGAGGATATCTGTTGAGAAAGTGTTTTGGGAAATCTTTCCTACTGAACTCTGTAAAGGTGTTGGAGAGTGCTAACTATAAGGGCCTGACAGACTCTGATCTTGAAAGGATGTGAAACTATTGTACATGCAGATAACAAAATACATATGGATATGGCATTCTGGAAACCTGTAGGTATGCGGAGATGATTTAGCTTTCACTTTGTTATCCTAAGTGAAATTCATATGGAAATTATTCAGAAATAACTGTTTCCTCTGCCAGACTTCCTCATGGCTCTACAGTTACGCTGTTCCAGGCTTCTGTAGTATCTCATATCCGCGCTGTCTTACATACCCAGGTACTGCATCAAAAGTTGTAACTTTTGAGGCTGGGTGAAGGTTAGAGAAGTTAGATGTAGGCAGAAATCTTTTTCTAATACTCACTATAAAACGTGGTGTCGTGCATTCTCATCCAGCCTTATCTAATTTAAATTTCCAAAACATGGAACCCTTCAATAATAAGGCATTAACTTATAATTTAAGAGGTCATCTAAATGTAAATGCAGAAGTGCAGTAAAGCAGCTGAAGAAACTTCTTCACATTTTTTTAAGAGAGATCGAGTGTTGGGAAGTGGTCCAGGACTTGCATTTTACCAGATCAATCTGTGAATGATTGAATCTGTTTCTCTTCAACTCTTTACTCTGAAAAAGGGGTTGTATCCTAGTTACTAAAATACCGTGTAAAGTTGCTTTCTGAAATCCTTGCTCATACAGTGTTTGTGGAGAGGAAGATTGCTCATTCGCATAGACAGATTTGGTTTTAAATGTAAAGTCATCTTACAAAACATCTCATCTGCTGGAGACTTGCTAATGAGGGAACCAAAGCAAGCAAAAAGAATTGAAATGTAACCAGGAGATTAGTGGTTGATTAGAAATACAAATTTGAGCATTTATCTTGTTTTAAAATGCATCATCTATATTATGAAGCCCTGCATAAATTTAAATGGATTTTGTAGAGTCTTCTGCTTGCCCACCCTTTTGGAGGGGAGGGTCCTGTGTGGTGATAGTCAGCATGCTGTCCACAAACTGCTGTAGATGAGTTTGTGGAAAGAAACAGATGAAACAAATCTATTGATACAGAAGTTATATTTGGTTTCAGAGAGCCTCAACTGGCACAGAAGGTTTCCAGAGGATCTGCAAGTAGAGGGGTGATTTTTCTCCACCCTTTTTTGTCGTCTTGGTTTATAGCTTTACTGTCTAAGCACATTGAAGAAAAATAAGTAAATCCCAGTTGTGTCAGGAAGATTCAAACTTGTGCAAATGTTATTCTTCACGCTGCCAGATTTGACCCCCCTGTCAGTAACGGAAACATTTACTAGTGGATCGTAAATGGAAGAAAAGAAAACTTGAAGAAATACATTTAATGTAATTGCTTTTGGAATGAAATTTGAAAGGGTTTAGTTAAATCTCTGGCTTGACATAAAACAATAGTGAATCTGAAATATGTAACAAGCCAACCCTCAGGGTAGTTTGTTCACATTTCTTTGTTCTGATCTGGACTTTTAAAGTCTTCTTTCCCCCTCAGTCTTTTACCTCACTGCACAAAATAGTGCATGTTTTATAAGGGTGTTGCAGGTTGAATTGCCCAAGGGTTGATGCAATGTGTTGGTGCTTTTGAGGGTTGTGGTCTTTGGATGCTTTACTGAAATGTCCATTTCTGTTGTACTGAAGGTGGAACACAAAATTTTGCCAAATCACTGCTTCTTCCTTCATGTTGCCTCATCCTTCTCCATTCTGTAGTAATAATTCAGTGTTTTCTCTTAACCTTATGAAGGCTTGGTTTATTCTTTAGTCTCCTGCCTGAAACATTCTCACTGTAGGCAGTGGATTGCTGAATATGTAATTACACAGCATTCTTCCATTAGATAATAAACAGAATATAACAAGACAAAGTGAAAAAACTTATTTTTATTAGTACATTCAGTTACTTGTGGTTTATTATCTAAATATACTCCCCCACAACCCAGAAAGTGGGAGCTATTTGGATAAACATAAGGCCTCTAAGGACTTTACCTTCTGGGTAAACAGTTTAACATGTGAACTATAATGTTAAAAATAAATAACAAACCAGTAAGGCAGTTATGTTGGTAAGGATACTATTTTTATAGACAGAATCATTTAGAATGAGCACTGGGCATTTCATAACAGACTTAAGCGTCCACCCTGTCCATTTGAAGCAGTAATGCGTGTTGAGGGTTTTGCAGTGACTTTAATAGGCTGTGGTTGTCATTTTTGGTTTTGAAGTGATTTGACTTCATGAGATCTTTGTCCTCAGTTACAGACTGAATAGAAGCTGTTTCTCTGCCCTGAATAACAGAACATCACTCACTGGGGAAGTAACTGCATCCCTCCATTCCTTTGCCTGAAGACTGAATGGTGATTTGTCTTTTGTCAAATTAATCCTTAATTTTTCAGGAAGCAAGAGCTTTCCTGAGAATGTATTTGGTGGTTTTTCAAGGAGTAAACATTTGGAGTCATTGTCCTATTGCATAGTTTGTTTGTTTGCTTGTTTATAGTGTCCTTAATCATTGGTGAAGTCAAGTGACTCAACAACATGACAAAAATAATCTTTTCTGTTCTGTTACTCCCTTTGCTATCCTCCAGACAAACCTACCACCTACCTCTCCTGAGCCTCTGAAGGGAACGAAGCTTCTTGTGCAGCTACTTCCTTAGTTCTCTATCTGTCCTGATAGAGGAGAGAAGAAACAAAGCATGTTTACTTTTATTTTCATTACTGAGGTCCATGGTAGAAAACAGGAGTGTTAGTGGATGAAACACAGCAGAAGTAGATAGCAGGACCAGGTCAGCAAGCAGTATCATCTTTCCCATAGTAAGGGAGCACTTTTGACTAATCTTGTGTGTTCGGTCTTTTGACTCAAAGTCCATTTTAATTGCATATATCCTCTTTAGTGACCTTGATTATTTTGTTTGTATTTCTCGTAATGCTAGTAAATTGTTTTCTGTTCTGGAATAAAAAGCAATAGAACAGTAGTGCCAAGCAGAGCTCCCAACAGACCATGTTTGTAGCATGGCATTCAGTTACAGCGCAGTCCAGTGGAAGTTCTTTGGTACAGGGTGGAACTGAACTGAAAATAAAACCAAAGGGAGATATTGGATAACTGCAAGTTGGTCAATATCTGCTTCGCTGTTATGTTACACAGAGGAGAGCATTTATTGTCTTCATGTCCTCACTTGTTTTAATTGTTCTCTTTTTGTCCAGTATTAAATTCTGGTGGTATATTCTTCACCAGTTCTCAATACTGTTCTTTATCTAATCCCTTTCTGACAATTAACAGTTCAGTCAAGGATTTTTAATGATTTCCATAGCTTTCCAAGTTTGTATAGTGAAATAATAGCTTTTTGATGCCTAAGGTAATTTGCAGTAATTTTGAGGGGCTCCTCAAAGGGTTCTTTGCTCAAAACAGGTTGCTACAGTAGTAGTATCTCTACCACTGATCACTTTGAAAGGGATAAAGTGACCTCTGCCTTACATCACCTAGTAAGCTTTCTAGGTGCTTGGTTGTTCTGAAATTACTTCTGTCCCTTGTTTACTAAACTCTCATCATGGTGATTTCATAACAGACTACAAACAAACCTAAAGCTCTCAGTGCAGTAAATATGCGGCCTTTAAATGCATTTGTCTTTGGTCATTTTAAGATAGTTCTAAGCTTTGAAGTTACCCGTCACTCATGGTGTGTTCTTTTGTTTCATCATGTTCTTCAGTCAGACCAGAACTAGATGGAAGTGGATTGGATTCTTTTGATCAGATGTAAACAAAGTTAATTAAATACCAGAGTTTTCTGTGGCCAAGCCACTTCTTTGGTCTGGTAAAATGCTACTGCATTGTCATAAATTCTTCTCAATCTGCCTGTCACTCACTGCCTATGAAAGTGCTGAGAGAAATGACGAATCTGTGAAATGCTAACGGAAGAGGAAGGGCATGTTAAATCTTTCATTTCTTGGTCCTTCTCAGTCTGTTGCATCTTCTGGCCCGCATGAGTTTTTAAGTATGGTGTTACTAAACAAAGCATAGTTTCTCACAGAAAAAACTCAGTTACAAGAAGGGAATTACTCCACATTCTACACCCTCCTGGAGAAAATCTATCTAGCTGCCTCTCAGAGCAAGTCTTCCATTAGGATATTAATCCAGAAAGTCAGGAATTTCAGTGTCTGTCATACTGAGTGGTGCAAAGCCTGTCAAATGGCCTGTGTGTTTGTTCAGTGTTAGGACTGGTCTTGTGTGGGAGCTATCACCCGGGCTTTGATTGCCCATTTATGTAACTTCTTCACAGTCTGGTGTTTGGAAGGCAGGGGGGAACCCAGGCATCCCTTCCCAAAATAGAAAAGAAATACAACCACAAGCTGTTTCCTTCCTCTGTTTAGCATAACTGGTTTTAGTCTGTGCCTAAGGTGATTGCGGTGGTAGTTATCTCAGAGGCTGCAAAGCTTGGCTGTAATTAAGGAAGGAGAAGGGGTAAATTCTGTGAGTAAATATGTGTTTACTTCTGTCAAATCTGCAGTAAAAGGAGCAGGATGGATCACTCACAGATGAGTCAAGACTTAGCAGTGACAGCAAGCAAAGGCTGTTTTGTGCTCCTCTGTAGCACAGAAGGCTCAACAGACTTGACTTCGTTGACATGTATGGATAGGAGAGCTAACAAGAAATTAGAACAATTTCAAGAAGTATAAAGGTGTGAAAGAATACAAAGAGCCAGAAACTGAAGGGAAGTTATTTTAAAATAGTTTGATTTTGTGTGCCCTTCTCTTGCTTTACAGTTGGGCTGCAAACCATCTTAATTTGCTTGCTTGGGTATAATCACAGCAAGAATAGATCACCTACTGCAGGAGGAAGTATTACCTATCTTCTGATAAAACTGCACATCCAGTCCTAGTTCTCGGTCTTCCATGGGTGCACAGTCGATGCCTGTTTCTGCCTGACTACATATTGTTAGGAATCAGAATTTGACTAAAAAGTAATTCCTGTTTTCTTCAGGAGGAAAAAGCCCTGCAGGCCAAATTACATTTTTCTGTATCACTTTGTAACCTGAATCATAATTTCCTGTTCTTAAAAGCTGCAAAGAATCCAAGTGTCTAAAGAAGCTCCAGCTCTCATCATAGGAGAGCATAGATGCCATCAGGAAACTGGGTTGCAAATTTGTTTAGAAATACTCTCTTCCTCCTATTCCGTCAGTAGTTTAAATAAAACCAGCTTTGACATTGAAGTTACAGTCTGTGCATCTGACTGCCTTTGAACAGTATCTGGCATTTTCTGATGTTTTTAAACAATTAAATGCTTAAGCATTTAATGCAGTGCTGGCAGTTTGTAGAATGTTTTTGAGGAGGCTGTTGAAGTCCTACAGTTGCTTGTCTCAGAAGTACATGCCAGGAATTTTAGCTCACTGTTCATTCTTGGGATACTGGTTAAATAGACAAGAGTAATTCCCAGAGTAAGAAAATCAAACTAAGCCAGAACGATGTGGGAAAGTAAGATGGTAATGAGCAAGTTCACAGTAATATTTCCCGTAGGCTTTTAAATAACTTCATACAAGAGCTCTTGAAATTCTGTGCGTAGAATTCTGTGCTGTACTTTGCCGTTCTTTTGACGTGTGCACATTTTATCACCTTACAAAAGCATACCTACAGCAAGCATGGTATAGGTAAACCTTGTCATTTGCAAGCTTTTTATCATTATCCACTGTGGTAATACTATAAAATCAGTGTTGTGGGCATTTCAGGAATTTGTGAAGTGCTTGTAGATACATTCAAATGCGATATTCACCCCTGTGCCACCACCCTTGGATTGTGCTACAGTAGGAATCACTGCTAGAGCCTTTTCATTATTCCAGCCAGCTCCCTCTCAGACTGTAATCATAAATCTTTGCAGCTTAGCTGCACTTTCTGAAAAACCAGGGACTCATAAATCAAAGCTGACTCAGAATCCTTGCTAACTTTCGCATTTGAGAAACTGAACTCGTTTGAAACCGTTTTCAGCCCACCTGTTCAGTTTAAATGCTGAAGTCGGTTTGAGTGTTGGGATTAATGTTTTTGCAGATCTTTTCTCAGCATGTGTGTTTCGTAATTTTCAGCTTTTAAGAATAACTTTTCATATCATATTTAGCTGCTAGAAGGAGGGTTTGATATTTCACATCTGCTTGGAATCTTTGAGGTCTATTGAGAGCACTGGACTTGAGGCAGGCTCAGCAGGAGGGGTTTTCTGACAGTCTTACAGAATCCTTAGAGAGCCAAAAACTGTGAGACATGGGAACATGGCTCTAGCTGCAGGCACATGAACCAAGTCTGAATTCATCAGAAAAGCTGAATCACTGGATGAGTAACTGTCCCTAACAATCAGATGACATAGCATCATGTGTGTTTACCGGGCATAGCTGTAAAAGCTTTGAGGACAGGACTTTCTGAATACATTCAGCTTTAGGTTTTTTGATTGAATATACCTCTGTGTTTGAAGTGCAAGAAAAATCTCTATGGTTCGGCAGCACAGCAAAGATTTTTGTTGTTTGTTTTTGGAAAATAATGTGTAGCTACTTACAGTGGTATTATCTGGATTTAAAATCAAATACAAGGTAACCTGATCCACTCTGATATAACATGATGCTCCAAATACTCGCATTCTAGATTTCCAGTGTTTGTTCTTTCCTCTTGTCACTTCTAATTAACGAAAGCAGAATTTTGCTCCAGGTCTAACTTTAAATCCACTGAAAGCCTGAAGCTCTGTGTGCTGAGCTGGTACTGCTGGCAAGATTAATGATGAAACACGTTGCTCATAAATTTACTAATAGAAAAATTACAACTTATTTTTTAAACATATCTATAATGGAACACATCCTGTGCTTTATTACATCTAGAATTAGTGCTTACCTAGATAAAAGTGTTCAGTATTTATATCAAACAGAAAAGAAGAAGCTAAAAGGACAAGATGTAACTAACTTCGTGAAATGGTTTTAATTGGTAAATAAATGTCGGTGTTGCTGAACTTTGCTATGAAGCAATAAAAATGTGCAGGGGAGCACAAAACTCCCTGGTGGTTAAGTCTGTCCCTTGAAGTGTAAGTAATTCTGTAATTGTTTTCCAATCGCTAAAATAGCTTCAGAGCAGCAGCTGAGCACTTACAAACTTATACTGCTAAGGACTGCAACAGAAAAGAACCTTGCTAAAGGGTGTGTAGAAGGGTTCACGTCACAATTCTCAGTATGTAAAAATACAGCTGAAAGATGCAGAGTGTTGGGGGGGTGTTAAGGGGCTATTTGTGCATTCGTACTTAGACATAAAGGCAGTCTGTTCTGGTTTGAGATTTTTTTTTTTATGGTTTTAAACGTAAGAACACAACTGTGTTCATGTATTACACTTTACTTGGTTAATAATATTGAATACAGAGGGAGGTTGGGTCTTCCACATCTACATCCAGTGTTCAGTAAATGTGTTTGAAATTAAAGTAAGCCTTCCTGATGGTCTCTCAGCAGTGATTCAAAAGATAAAGGCAAACCACAGCTTATGTGCCAATATTTCCAACTAAAACCATAAATGGAGCAAAATGAGAGAACAGAAATTATTCCTTAGGTCTTTATTACACATGAAATAGGATTGTTGTTTGCTAGCAGACATGATAGTTCTTTATTCTGGTGAACTGTTTCTTATTCCATCCTTCCACTACCACTCTGTTTTTACATATAATGTTTAAACGGAATACAAACTGTGATTTGTTGGTTATTTTTGTGTGCTGTTTAGTGCACATCTGACGAAACATGGTTATAGTTTTTCTTTCTTTTTTTTATCTTTTTAAGGCTCCTGCTAAGAGAGATCCAACTCAAAGTACCATCAAAGAAGACAAAGTCCATCTATTGAAGTACAATATAGGAGATCTAGTGTGGTCAAAAGTGTCTGGTTTTCCATGGTGGCCATGTATGGTTTCTGCTGATCCTGTTCTCCACGCCTACACTAAACTAAAAGGTATGTCAGTGATGCTGCAAACATTACGGTTTCTTTAGGTATCCATAGCCATTGTTTTGGTAAAAATCAGTTCTTTATTCAGTTGCATCAGTAGCTGAATCACCTCCTTGTTGTCAAGAGGAATGTTAAAATCATGTGAGCACTATTCTTGAGTATATAACAGAGTTTTTTTCCTACTGTGTTTTTTTTTTTTAACTGGGAACATTCTCTGACAGATATCAAAATTGTGATCTGTGAAACTGAAGTGCTTTTAAAAATCGTCTGATGGTGCTTTCCACTGGTTTTGTGGAGATGCTTGGAGAAGTGATATGGGCTAAAAATTTTATTGAAAGCTAATGCGAATTAGATACTCCTGATGATTACTACAAGCAGTCCATAATTCAGGCAACTAGGTGGTTCATAGGATTGGTACAGTTACCTACAGACAGCGTGAGTTTATTCTAAATAGAGAGACTTTCAGGTGTTAACAAGCTTTTTGAGTAGGAATTAGTGTGATTTCTTTATGTCATTTGGAGCTTTTGCTGTTCTGATACCTGAAACCTTTGAGGTGTTGCTGTACTGGTTGTAGAATGATAACATAACAGAGTTTGGAAAGGACCTCTACAAGTCATATAGCCTCCAAGTTAGGGCAGGTTGCTCAGGGCCTTGCCCAGTCAAATATTTAATGTCTTCAGTGATGGTGACTTTACAGCTTCTCTTGGCAACTGGTTCCAGTGGTTGGTAGCCATTATGGCAAGAAGATTTGTTCCTTTATCTAGTTGAAATTTCTTTTCTTTCAGCTTGTGACTGTTGCCTTTTGTATTAGCGCTGTGTGAGTCAAATTGATTAGGTACAGTTTGCCACTGGGGAGCCTGTGCCTGGCTATTCCTAGTCACCTTTTTATCTTCCATGTGCTTGGACATATAGGAGAATAGGTCTTATAAGAGAATATGCCACATAATCTTGTGCTCACTGAGGGTAAGCTAGTCAACCCGGCTTGCAGTTCCACAGATTGTTACTGTTTTTCTTGAAGATAAGGTACAATATTTGGAGTGTTTACCTTTTTCCAGTCATTGGGTATGTCCCCTAATGGCTGTGACCTGTCAAAAATTATAGAGATCGCCCTTGCAGCCACATTGGTCAACACCTTCAACATCTTCTGAAGATCTGACCTGGTCTATAATCTTAGAGCTGTCCAGTCTCATTAAGTGCTCCCTTTCTTACTACACTGTGGGTAGTGTGTCAGTCCTGCAGCCCTTATCACTGCACTAAGGGCCTGTAAGGCTTTGGGATGATTATTACGGTCTAAGAAACAAGAAAAACCCTGGGACGGAGAGTGGAGTGTAGAGTCCCCCAGCCTGTATCCTTTGTCACTCTGTCTCCTGCCCCAGTGAGCATTTCTTAGCCTTCCTTTTGCTACTGTTGTATTTACAGCAAATCTTCTTGTTGTACTTTGCGTCCCTCACTAGTTTTAGCTACAGCTGAGCACTGTAAACTGCTTTTTATTATGTTTATGCCAAACTATACGGAAAGTTTAGGAAACCTGAAAACAGAGTCCAGAAAATTTGCAGGTTAAGGAGAAAAGCAAGAGGTTAGTAGGAATATCAAACCAAAATAGGAGCATGCAACTTTGTTTTGATACTTACTCTTCTCAGTGATTTCATGTATTTTATTAGAACAAGCAGAAGTATCGACTTCTGTTGTTATGAGCAGAGTAGGGCATTTACTTGTCACTAGAGATTTCAGTAACTTTGAAATATGTATTTCCAAGTGTGGGAAAGCAGCACTTTTGTTGTTTGCTTTTCCCCTAGTTTTCAAAGATTGTACTGAGAACTCAGAAAATGGACTAGAAAATACATCTAGAGCATGCACTGGAATTACAGATTTCCAGTGTGGAGGAACTGTAAGCCTGCAGGATTGTAAATATGAATAATTCTGACACATTGGAGGTGCAGTCTGGAAAAAAAACCTTTGGTTTAGTAGGAATAGGGGTTGGTTTTTTATAGTGGTAGGTGGTCAAGCTGGCAAATGAGTGGAAAGCTACATTGTCACAGAGAGGAATCAGTTGTACTAATCCATTGTAGTTTTTCTCTGCAGAAAGACCAAAATCACACTGACATCAATTAATAGTGCTGCTTATAAAAAGCATGAATTATATCCTTTGCTTTTCCAGTGGTAGCATGGCCTCAGTGGGAGTATTAATTTTTTCTTTCTGTTTGGGCCATCTAATGTAAAGAAACATGGACCAAACAGAAAGGTCTGAGAACAGCATGAATCTGGGAATCTTATCTGTGCAGGCAGACTGAAGGAGCCTGGGGCTTTTTCATCTGACGAGGAGCTAAAGGAGAACCCAGTAACTGGCCTTAAATAATTTAAGTTACATGCCAAGAAGAAAAAGCATAAACTCTTCTTCTTCTGGGAAAAAGAGGGCTTAGTAGCAATGAATATTTAGACTACATATTAAGAACTTTGAAGGGATAAAATAACGATGCATTGGTATTGATTACCTGGAGAAAGGGTGTGAGAGGAAGTTCTTTACTGTAAGGGTAGTGAGGCACTGGAATGGGTTGCCAAGGAAGTTGTGAATGTTCCATCTCTGGTGGTGTTCAAGGCCAGGTGGAAGACGGCCTTGGGTGACATGGTTCAGTGGGGGGTGTGCCCATTTCAAGGGGTTGGAACTGGATGGTCTTAAGGTCCTTTTCAACCCTAACCATTCTATGATTCTACAGGAGGTTTTTAAGAACAGCTTGAATGAGTATCTCTAGGATTATAGCTAGGCTCAATGTTGGTAGTAAACTAAATGGCTTCTTGAATTCTTTTAAGCTTTCATACAGTTGTTTGAGTGGTTATTGTAGATTCCTCCGACAATTTTTTCATGTAGCAGTCTTTCAGAGTTTTGATCAGGCAGTCCCTGTGATTTTACTCATAGGATTATTAGGTCTATTATGACATAATAGACCCAATATTATTTTTAGAGAAATAAAGCTCTTTATTTGTCCCTAACTGAATTACTCTGCCCCTTGAAAGGAGCTCAAGTTTATGCTTCATTATCAAGCATCTCTGTAGATTTTCCTAAGAAACTATAAAAATCGATCTAGCAAAACCCCAGTGACATATGTCTGAATGTAACCTACAGAGCGCTAACAAAAAGAAGGTTGTATGCCTGTGTCTTACTACAGTGAGACTGCATTCCTCTTTACAATGCTAGAAGAATGAATGTTTCTTACCTAGGTTTCAGAATTGTTCTCTTATCTTCCCACTTTCCCTTCTCTCTCTTCCACCACCCAAATCCTTTTCATTTCTTGCTTTGATTCCTTAAAAGCTTGGTTAAGATGAAGTTGTGATTACAAATGTTAAAACTAGATGAAGTTTGTATCTCAGCTGAAGAATATTATAAAGTTTAGATGAATCAGAGATGAGGCTGAGGGCAGCAGCTATCCAAGCTTTGAAAACATTCTCCAGTGTAGCATTTTCAGAAACATCCAGGCCTACTTACAAGTTAATACACATGCAATGCACTGACAGGCAGTTGTAGCCTTCAGTTAATTTAGCAAAGTGTATTGTTTTCTGGAATTAAACTGTTGAGCTTTTATATCTAACTCCATAGATTACAGCTTGGAGACTATCAAGCCGGTTAAGTGGGTTTTTGAAAGGTTGACCAGTTGTACTGTGCTTTTGTCATGGCAACTATAGTAGCTTACAAAAGAGTTCAAGTTTGAAAGTGCAGAGAACAACCTCTGTGGTATCCTAAATATGCACTTGGTTTTAATTTTCAGGACAGAAGAAGAGTTTTCGTCAATATCATGTTCAGTTTTTTGGAGATGCCCCAGAGCGAGCCTGGATATTTGAGAAGAGCCTTGTGCCCTTTAAAGAAAAAGACCAGTTTGAACAATTATGCCACGAAAGTGCAAAACAAGCCCTCACTAAATCAGAGAAAATAAAGGTAAGAAGCTACCATGTCATACAAGATTTAGAGATTTTTATTTTTCTGTTAGAGGTGTATTGCAGATAAAAACAAATGTTCTAGAGAGCTTTAATGGCGGCTTGTTTTACAGAGGCCTGTAGTTTTATACTTCGCTTAGAGATGTAAAGAAGTTTGCCACTATTTATTACTTGCTAAAAATCAATACTCTTCTGCTTTGTCATTGATTCATGCATGGTACCAGTACTGTTGAATACAGTTCCATTTTAATGTCTGAATGGTGATTATACATTGCACTTCGTCTCTTAGAATTGTTTTCTGTTACTGTTGACATTTTTAAATCAGAAGCAGGCAAATTTCTCACACTGCCATCTTACCTTGCAGATGTTAAAGCCTGTTTCAGGGAAGCTGCGGCCACAGTGGGAGATGGGTGTTAAGCAAGCAAGTGAAGCAGTAGGCATGACAGTGGAAGAACGGAAGGCCAAGTATACCTTCATCTATGTTAGGGACAGACCTCATCTTAATCCTCGAGTAGCAAAGGAAGTTGGAGTTGCTGTGGAGCCCCTGGAGGAGGTAGATGAGTCGTCTTACTCGAGTGAAGAAACCACTCAAAATCTGAAGTCAATGAAGGAGTCTGGCATTCCTAACAAGAGGAGGAGAAGGACAGCAAAATTGTCAGCTACTGATGATATGGAAGAAAGCACTCAGTCAGGGACTAAGGATACTACTCCTCAAAAGTCATCCGAACAGGCAGAATCGAAAAGGGGGATAGGCTCCCCTCTCAATAGAAAGAAAACTCCAGCATCTACTCCGCGAAGCAGAAAGGGCGATACAGTATCTCAGTTTTTGGTCTTTTGTCAGAAGCACAGAGATGAGGTTAGTCTCTTTTCACCATTATTGCTGTTGATTGTCTCTTCTCATTTCTGTATTTAAAGAAACTTCTCTACTTCAGTTGACAAAAAATAAGTTACTACCGTAGAATCCATAATACTTCAGCTTTGACTAGATATGCCTCCATCAAATTTTTAAATAGGAACAGAGCAAGAAGGGAATGGAGATGTGCATATAAATAGTAATAATGATGGTAATAATGCCATTGTATTTTAACCATAAGTTGTTTGTATTAGCTATAATATTTTTAATGTAAGTAAAATATATAGACATGCATACATACACTTAGGCAAGTATAACAAAGGTTGTGCTTTTTATAGGAATCTGTTTATTGTTAGCTTGTCCATTCTTTCTGAAGATGTGGCTCAATTCCCTTGGTGCGTTCCCTTGTCTTTGAACTTCTCAAACTCCATTTATGTACCTTGAATCTTTTGCTGTGCTTCAAAAGAATCTAGTTACCAAAACTTGTGAAAATCACTGTCAGTGTGCATTCTGGTGGGACAGAAATGAGGTCCTCTCGAGAGGATTACATTTGAAGACAAGGTAGAATATATAAATACCTTAATATCAACATTTCTTAGGAAGATGGTGAGAAGTATAAAAGCAGTACTGCTGTTCTAGCTCATTTCTTTAAAATCGTGATCCTCATTTTTATTCCTTAAAATCTGCTCCATTTGCAGTATGTTTCTATGCACTGAAAGAAGCATGAGTTCTTACCTTCTTGTACTATTCAGTAATAGCCACGGAAGGACCAGGAAGTTAGTGGTGACCTTGTCGCACTCTTCAGCTACTGAATAGTTAACTTTGTTAGAGGATATTTGTGTCAGAAAGCATTAATGGATAAAAACTTTATAAAGGAGAAATTGAAAAAAACAGATTCTGTTAAATGGAAGTCAGCTAGTTGTGTTTCAACTTAGGATCTTATTAGATCCTTGCAACTTAAGCTAATACTGAGAAAGAAAATGTTACACATACCTTTTAATGGCTTGGGTTAAATTGAGAGAAGCATTAGCAGTTCAGTTTGCTGGCTCCAGGAAGGAAAGAAGTTTGTAGCCAGACTATTAAATGTGGATTTCGACATACTCATTATGAAAAGTTGTCTGGGTAAATAATCTATTTCATGTTTGGGAGACCAGAGTTCTATTTCTAGTTCTTCTACAAGTAACCTCCTTCTATAAGTAACCTCTCATATACTGGCAAGGGGGAATTTCCTTGGTCTCTAATGTAGGTAAGCAAGAAGTCTTGTGCAATACTGAGGGACATGAAATTACTTTTCTGGAAGAAATGAGATTATTGTGGCTGGGTTTATGGACTCTAAGCTGAGCATCTTACCACAGAAGAGGCGTGCTGAGTCTGTGATGTTGGTATTTCTATTTTCTGTGCCATTTATCAAACTGGACTCCCTACTACAGTTATTCTGTAATTCTCAAATTAATAGATGGAAAATACTAAGATTATTACAGTCTTTGACAATGAGGAATTGCTTTGTCTTCAGTGTCATTAGGGGAAATTGAAAAACCTGTATAAACTTGAAAATCTTGCTGATGATAGTCGTTAATGTTGCTTAGAGTTAAGTAGAAGGAAGCAAGTTTCAAAATATTACATACTTGGTATGTAAAATATACATACAAATAATCCTGACATTTCTGCCTAAAATACCTTTTAATAAGATCAGTCATGAATACCCAAATCCAGCTGACTGTGTGATACATTCTAATTGGTACAGAAGCATGTCTGTGTGTAGAACAGAACTAGTTTGTGAAAGCTGCTGATACCAGGTGACTGCAGATAATAGTCCCTATAACCCACCAGGGCAGCAGAACTTGTCATTCCTTTCTCTTGATTTGCAGTTAACTTGCAAAGAGGAAAATTCCAAATTAGATATTCATGCTTTTTGCGCAGAACTTGTTACCTGTGTACACTTCAGCCTGTCATGTTGCTTTTAAAATGGCAGTTTTATGCCTTTAGTTAAAGTTGGAGATCATATCCTAACTAGTCTTTGGAGTTTCCCCTTCCATTGGGCTTATCTAGTTCAACTTGCATGGTTTGCTTTCCATCCAAGACTTTGTTTTTGTTGCTGCTATAGATGTTCTTATGCTGTAGAAGAAGTGGAAATGTTAGCTAAAAAAACAGACCTGGTTTTGAGCTACTTGTGTTGGTGGCATCTGAGGGTTAAATGCATAGCTCCTTTAGTATTTGCACGTAGAAACTTAAAAGAAAGGAGAATTACGGATCCAGAAGAGGCTTTCTGGCCCCAGACTTGGGAAGGGACAGAAGTGAATAGAAAGGAATGACTGACGACTTCTCTTTTGGGGTCTCTGATAATTGCAAGCTCTCTTGGAGGCTGAGCAATTTCTGCTGTGTCTTGTTTGCAGGCTGGCTTTGGTTGGTAGTAGTATTCTTATATGAGTTTGACTTTATTAATTACTATCTTTTGTGTTATATTTCTGGGAATAGGAGGGTGAGGAATAGTTTGAATTTTTAGGAATGAACGGTGGGTGTTGGAACACTGGATGAACTGCTGGAAAATGTTTAGTGATTTAAGAGGCATGTTTTCCTGAGTAAGGTGTTGAAAGCTTGGAGCACTTTCATGGTCATAGGGACACACTGAAGTATTTTGTGCTGTTACCAAAGGAGTAAAGATCTGTTTTGTAATATTGGCATTCTTATGCACTGCTTCTGTGAAATATAACCATAGTAGTCATTAGAAAAGAATGTCTGACTTGAGCTGAAGGTATCATTCAGTGAGAGGCAGACAGATATATTGTTTGTATTAATTCACTGATTTGGGCCTTGAATCTCTTTTGAGGTAAATAAAAATTAATTTCATTAGTAGGACTTACGATTAAAGCTTTCTGCATGTGTAAGGAGCTGTTGAACATCAAGACAAGTATAAGTGAAGCTAATACACTTTGCTTAATGAGCTAGGAGGTGCCTGGTCTAATTAACTGTGGTTTCCACACCTGTAATGATGCTAATTCCCATGTCCAAGAAAAGATCTTCCATGTGTTCTGTAGGATAGTTAGACTTAGAAATAAGCACCTGGAATAAGTGTGTGGTTTTCATGTGCATCAAGATCATTTCCAGTATTTCCAATATTCCAAATGATGCTGGGGAGGGACTCTTCATTAGGAGCTGTAGTGATAGGACAAGTGGTAATGGGTTAAAAATGAGGGGAAGTTTAGATTGGATATAAGGAAGAAGTTCTTTACTGTAAGGGGTGGTGAGGCACTGGAATGTGTTGCCCAAGGAAGTTGTGAATGCTCCATCACTGGCAATGTTCAAGGCCAGGTTGGACAGAGCCTTGAGTGGCATGGTTTAGTGTGAGGTGTCACTGTTCATGGCAGGGGGTTGGAACTGGATGATCTTAAGTTGCTTTCCAGCCCAAACCGTTCTACGATTCTATGATTTCCAGTATGTATACTGGGATGGACTATTACTGTATGAAGACTTTGGTGGTGACTGATGAGCATTTTCCTTGGAGGCCTTCTTTGCAAGAATCCTTTCACCATGAGTGTATTTTGCTCATCATTTCACACTCAGTTGAAAGTTGGTTTTATTTGTGTTTTAGTGGGACCAGAGGTGGTGTTCAACCGTATCTCATTTGTGTGAACAAAGCTGGTGATATATTCTGAGAGAATTAAATAACTGTGCACTAGTTGAGCACAATGACCTATTCTCTTAGTAGCAAATGCTAATTCCTAAAGAATTGAGATTTGTGGGAGGGCTGTCTTGCAGGGCTGCCTGCATTCTCTCACCTCTCAGTTTTTGGTGTTATTGGATTTTAATTAAGCTTTGAGTACAGCTTTCCAAAGGTTGTTGTATTCTCCAAGCCTTATGCAGATGGGTTATACCAAATAAGGCAAGAGAACTCTTTGTACTCTTATTAGGGGAAAATTACAGTATGAATTTCCCTACTAGACACTGAGTAATTCCAGTGGAAGGAAAGTGCTACAACTGTTCTAAACCTGGGAGAGGCTTCAGTCATACTTTTATTCAGTTTGACAACAGGAAATGCAATTTTAAAACTAAACCCTCAGAAATTAGCTTTAATAATTTCACTTATCACTGAAAATTTGCATTTTGGTTCTGTTGAATGGTGTTACTGTTTGAACACTTGGCTTTATTTGCCTCGTTTTCACTTTGCTGCATGATTTTGGGATATTGGTTGCATCACTCCAGTAACAGGATTTTGGGCAATGTTGGATAATGAGATGAGAGGGTTTGTTTTGAAGTTACTGTTTCATTTCTATAGATCATATAATCTTAGAGCTTTATGAGTTCTATGATTACTCAAATCTGGGTTTCCTTAAGTAGAACTGTGGGAATAGTTGAATGAGTTTGGGAGGATTTTTCTTTGTTTTTAATACTGATTTTTTTTGTTTGTGCTGAATAAATTTCTGGAAATTCTCTTTTTAATTTCCATGTTGATGGCTTCTTTATGTCATGCTCATATTATAAAGAAAAAATGCACAGCTCTTTATGTTCCTATAATTCATTTACATAGTATAAAATGATGAACTATTACATCAGGTGCTAGTGGGTGTAAATCTCTATTAAGACAGGTGTATGAATTCTGTGTTTAATGAGTTCTCCTGTGAATTGATGGATGTCTCTGTAGGCAAACATATACTCCAATATTACTTGATTGTCTTTTGGATGTAGGTGTAAACTTCATCAAAATAATACAATTTTTTTCTTTCTTTTGATGGCTGCAACACAAGATTTTACACTTGTTCAATTTTTTTTAATGTTAAAATGCGAATAGATACCTAAAATTCTTAACGCATCTGCATATGCTTATAGATTTATTTGTTTTTGGAAAGAGAGAGAAAAGTGGTTATTCAAAGGAAAACTGGATACAGAAGGTTTTAATCTGGTTCTGTCTCAGCATAAATGTTAGGTAACTTGTTTGTATCCAGTTTTCCAAAGCGATAGGTGAATTGTACACCATTCTTTTTAATGGTCACCTTGTTTTAATACAACCCTATTTCTGCATGTGTAGGTGGTTGCTGAACATCCAGATGCTTCAAGTGAGGAGATTGAAGAATTGCTCGAATCGCAGTGGAACATGCTTAGTGAAAAACAGAAAGCTCGCTATAACACAAAGTTTGCCATAGTGACCTCTCCCAAATCTGAAGAAGACTCTGGTAAACGTAAAACTGTGCTAGTGTACTCTAACTAAATTTGATATACATAGTGGCGTTAAACTAAGCACATATTTGAGACCTGTAGGGAAAACAGCTTTCACTGTTTTCCAGTTTTAATTCTTGGTGTTTGTGCCAATAGCAAAGGAATGCCAGTGGTTACAATAAACACAACCCATGAAGTCTACATTTCTTGCTCGTTGTTCTGAAAAGTTGTTATATGTAAACCTACTGTTTAGAGATTGCTGATTTCTCATTTTTCTTCTGCCCATAAGCAGCTGCCAGTGCATCCACTGCCAGATATGAGTGGATGGTGGGAAGGGAAGATGAAGTGTTGCTACTAGTAAAATTTGAGGGGTTTTCTTCATAGAATACTTAGGAAATGGCTTTAAAAGTTTAATCAGTGCTATACGTTTTCTTCATTTATATCTAAAGTATATTACCTCATCTCACCATCAACTCAGGAAGAACTATTCCTAACTTTATTCTGAAACTTTCATCCATTTGGCATTTGATTGTGCTACTCAAAGTGTGTAGGACATTGTACAAGATTGTAAATACTCTTTATTTTCTCTGTCTTTCTTTGTTGCTGTTGTCTAGCATTTGGGTTTGATAAACAGTCTCAATTATATTGCAAAATATTGGAAGGGGTTTTGAGTCATGTATTTGAAAGAGGAGGAGGAAGATAGTTCAGCATTTGCATGAACTTTATCAAATTTAGCCATCATTGTTCAAATTTAAATAGCTTTACAGCACTGTAAGAAGACTTACAATGGAGTATTAGAAATAAGCCAACAGGTGCTGCTTTGGGCAATGACAAGAATGAGAGGGAGTGTTTGAAAGTTTGTGAGACTTGGAAAAACTTGTATAAAAATGGCAGTCAGTTTTGTTAACTATCTGTGTGTGTGTGAAATAACATCATTTTGTGGAAAAATTGAAAAGTTTTTAACTTAAAATTTTAAGTGTTAAATATTTGGATATCAGTTTAAAAAAAAAAAACCACGTTCTGTATCTCTCAAGGTTCATCATTGAAGAACATTGGAGAGGCCAAACGTAAAGTGTTTCAAGACTCACCTAAAAGGAGATCAAGATCCAGAAGTAATTGAAATTTGTGTTGTGTGCAAATAGTTCATCATTATAAGTAGATATCGAGTGTATTTTTTTATGTAATCGCCCACGTATCATAATCTCTTAATTTTTATCTCAGATGTTGTCTTCCTTGGCGTTAGAATTTTAATGGATCCCAAATTAAATATCTAAACACTGTAGTGCTGAATTTTGTTCACCTTCCTCAGTGTCATATTGCAAGAGATGTAATTGAAATTGTACCTGTACCAGGTGTTTCTAGTACATATATTGTGTACATTTATAGTTATCTGCAGATGAAAACATGTCAGTTCAATCATTCCCTACCCAGATCCTCTTATCTTAAACTTGGGAAGAATATTGTGGGATTTCTTTTGCTGGCTTTTTGTAAGTAGCAGGTTCTCCTGGAGCCATTTTAGTCTGCTTTGTGGATTGAGTCTGATAATAGAATATGTCCTGTTTAAGATTAACATTAATTTGAAAATTATCCATATTTTCAAGTTGCTATATTTTTTTATACTTGCAGCTATGTGTTCCCACTGGAATAGAATGCTTGTAGCTGTAGGTTAATTTTCAGTTAACATGTTTGTGCCCTTGGAGCTTACAATCTTCATGCTAATAATACTCTGTAGCTTCATAAAATAGAGTACTGGAAAGTGTAATAATGTTGTCATTTCATCCTGATGGACCAGACCACTTCCTAAACCTTCCATCTGTCTTTTTTGAGGTAGAGTGAGTGCAAATAATAGCTGAACCTGTGGAAGGGGTATGTAGGTTAGTCACTGATCTTTTGTAATTTAGCAGCAGCTTCAACTTTACTGTGAACAATCATCTAAATACGTGAATAAGTCCGTTGGTTTAAAATGACCAACGTGATTCGGTTCCTAGGATTTTGGTTCACAAAGGAAGGGGATTTTACAGTCTCCTGTGAAGCAGAAGTAAGCTTATTAGAGTCTGGAACTGCCATACCAGGAAAAGAGAATTAATCTGTATGGTTGGTGATATCTCATCTTTTCCAGAGGCCCCTTAATAGATGTCACCAGTATCTTCATCTCCATCATTTGGAGAACTTTAAGGAGACTTAAGGAGGAGACTTAAAAATTCATTTTGGTGATAAGGCGTTATTACAAAGTGGAAGGAGAATTAAAAACTGTATAGATCAATCATGTGCAGTCTGATAATATGAAACAAATGTTGGGCAGTAATATTCAGATCTTAAATTAGTGCTTATACAGGTAGACTTGTCGTCCTAAAACAGCTTGGGTATGAAGCAGTTGATTTGGATATGTTCTAGAGCTAGTCTTCAGCGTCAGAAACCAGACCTTAAGCCTTAAAAGGTCATTAAACTGTGTTAATGTTTAACCATGTTTTAGAAATAATGACTGAAAGAAAAGTAACTTAAATAACTAGATCAGTTCAAAATAACTTGAAAGTGGGTTTTAGATTATTTTTCATGTAAGTTTCCCCCATCCCCCATCCCAAGGTAACTTACATGGAAATAAAAGAAAACAAAAAAAGAGGACAAAGGAGCCTACAGAAGATTTTGAAGTTCAGGAAGCACCTAGGAAAAGACTCAGGATGGATAAACAGAATAATCGGAAGGTAATTATGTCGTTGGTTTGTTTGGGTTGATTTATAGCAGCACCAATCACATTGCTGTAGTTAAGTTTGTCAGCATTTCCGCTTTCAGGGTTATAAAAGTAACCAAACTCTGGTAAATATTCAGAGATAAATGTGAGTTATTGCTGTGGGGTTTTTTCCTTTGGTTTGGAGGATGGAGGTATGACAATTGCACTTGATACTTTAAACTATGGTGAAAATGTGTGTCTAAATCTGTTTCCCGAAGGAACGTGCAGAGGCATGACCTTTCTGTGTTGTCATGCTTTATAGTTCTTTTTCTTTCCTCCTGAATTGGAGTTCAGAGATGTGTACGGAGATGTAGAAAAATACCTTTAGTCAGTACTTAATTTAGACAATTTTTGGGTGGGGGAGAAGGAAAACAAGCAAAGCAAAACAGAAAAACTGCTTTTCAAGAACTGGAAGCCTGTAGAACATTTTAGGGTGGCGTGCTGACCCATTAACTTACAGAGCTGCAGTAAATATTACAGTATAGTTACTGCACAAGTAACAGGCTCCTTCCTTTAGCTTGTGTGTGAGGCTGAGGATTTTCTGTACATATGTCGCTAATACTATGGATATGGTTACAACCCAAATCTTGTAGAGTCTTCAGCACAGGTTTATTTAGTCATGCATGTAGTCCATGGGTTGAACTTCATGGATTTTACTTGTGTGTAAAGCTTAGCTCAAGTGTTTTCGGTACCATACTGTAGTGTATCACAGACCTCATCTCAGGACTTCAGTAGTACTGTGATTAAATGAAACACCCTAATACAAGGAAAGGTAGTTGATTTACTTTTTAACTGAATTATGGAGGTCGCATATGTCAGTGTGTTTGGTAGGCTGGTTATTTTAGTACTGCTGCTGATATTGTGGGTATTCAGACAACTTGTCTAGAGTTCAGTGTAAAAATAAAGAGAACTTCAGATACCCAGAATTAATGAGCTTATTAGCAAGGGACAGAGATAATTCTTGCAGAAATGTTACTACCTTTGCAAAAAGGAGGGCCAAAGCTAGTTTTTGCACTTCTTGCTCTAATGGGTTAGTTATTGAATGTTGGTCTCATGTCCTAGGAGAATTTCTTGGGTCCTTTTTAACCTTCTCTAATTGATTTGAATTCACTATAATCCACTAGATCCATGAAATAATTGAGTTTACGTATTGTAATTAATTCCTGCTTTGAAGTCCCTGTTTTGCTTGCCCATAAAGTTACTTCTTTACTATCCCACCAGTGTTCATATACTACAATTAGCCTACATTATCCCAAGCAGAAGAAAGATGATTGCAGTATAGGTCATGCAGAGGAAGTTGTTACATCTTTGATGCTGTAGCACCGATGTGACTATTAACAGGAAAACAAATGAGATTAATTATTTCCTGAAGATACGTACCACTAATAATTCTTAGTAATGTACATTTAAAAAGTGTTGTCCTCTGTCTGATCCGTTTATCAGAACTAGTTACTAGGAATCTGGTGTATGTAAATATCAGGTAATTTGGAAACTCTAAACTCGTATAGCAGTGTTTGTGTTTCTGTCCACAGAAGGGTTGGATATTGTGGAATTGTTGCTGTGTGGTTTTGTGTATGAATTACCTCTTAAGTCTCTTTCCTGCATTCGCCAGCCCAGAGTACTTCTAGCTGTATGTGCTGCTGCTTAGTAAAACATGTAGTGAATGACAGTGAAATTGTCTATGTAATGATTCAAAAAGCAGACTCTAACCAAGTACCTTCCTTCTGCTATTCCCAGTTTACCTACAGGCTTTTGTTACAGTCATTTTGGATAGGAGGAACTTTAATGATGTGTTCTCATTACTTCTTGCATGGGAGTCATCCTCTCCTTTTTGTCCTTCTCATTGACAAAATCTGAATGTTCTCTCACAAAGTAGCGAAGCCATAAGTATCCATATGGAAGTCTTGAAAAACTAATTCGCTCATCTGTGCTTTCATGATGTACATAAAACGCACATTAACAAAATGGTTGTTCTGTAAAGCATGCTTTAAAATGAAGAGTGAACTTACTGTACTGTGCGTTTGCTTTCATTTTTACACTGAAGTGTAACAGTAATCTTAGAAAACTGATACTGGGAGCATCCGGTGGCATTAGTGATAGGGCATGTTATCTACTGAGAAGCCAGTAAAAGCACAGTGTAGCACATCTGTAGTACAGTAGCCACTTGTATTTACTTTCACAAAGGAAACCAGTCCTCTGGCCTTTGGGGTGTTTGCCTGCACGTCTTTTGCAAAGCTGAATGTCAGATGAAGGCTATAAAAAGTATGTAACACCTTCTGTTCAGTAGTATTATTCTTCATGATTAAGTGAGCATTTGTCAGGGTAAACATTCTTGGCTATTATTTTGGTGACTTATTACTTGAATGATTTCATAAACTACAAAAAGGAAGAACATAGTGGCACGTGTAAGGGACAGAGCGTGATTTTGACAAAGCTTTGACAAAATCTTCCCCAGTTTTTGGCCTGAACTTTTAATGATAAATTCTCCATCTGGAGCAAATTTATGCTGCCTTGAAAGGAGTGGGTTTTCTTTTGGAAATGCTGAAACAATCTTAACCATAGTAATTCAAACCATGGCACTGCTATAAGTTGTGGAGTTGAAAGCAAGCCTCTCTGAGGGGGGTTATTCTCAAATTTATATACTAATCCTGCAGCTTACCTTTAATAATTAAAGGTTTTAATTTGGCTAGTTTAGACAAAGAATAGTAAGGATAATTTACCTGTTTTCTGTTCATTTAGAGCTCCCCTTTTGTTATGCTGAGTTTGGGATGGATAAGTGGGCTGCTGGAATATTGTGTTCTTTAATGTCCTCCTTTGTTTATGGGTTTGTACCCTGTGCTGTAAATGAGTTTTAAGAGTCACTTAAATGGGCCTAGCTTAACTACATTGCTATTCAGGTATTTGTAAAGACACTTTCTTTTGAATAGCATAAATCCAGAAGTAATTGCCAGATTTATCCAACCACTCATAAATTAGGAGTTTTTTTATTTTTTCATATTTTTTTTTGTGACAGAGGGAGACAAGCAATGACAAAACAGCCAAAACAAACTCTTCTAAGGTCACAGAAACCTCCTCTTCACAAAAGAACCAGTCAGGTAATGTGGTCAGAATAAGTTTTAATGTCACTTTTTCAATTAAATAACTTAATCAAGCTGTCTGAGGCAGCAGCTGAATTTTGCTGATGCCATAACCAGTTACAGCCAGGATGCCACAGATGGGCGGGGGGACGTGCCCTCTTCCTCCACTGCCACCATTTTGCAACATTATATTTGACTGAAATTGTGTATTGCTGGTTTAGAGCAGCAGTTCACAAGTTCACCATTTGATGGCACCAAATTAAAGCTGTTGCCCCGTGATCTTGGCGAGCACTGATGCAAATCCTACTGCTTCAATCTGTCATTGTGCATTAGTCCAATAAAACAAGTGCAGTGACCATCAGTGTAATAATCTGTTACTATGTGATTTTAGTCCTTTTAAATGATGGTTGATGGGAGGCAGTGTGGAACGCAAGCAGAATTCTAAATAACCTTGAGCCAAACCCCATAAGTTAGGCTTGTTAATGATGCTCAAGTTTAAGGTAACTTCTGTGGGAGCATGTCTCTTTAGGTATTATAATGATTTGCCAAAGACAAGTAAGCTTCAACAAGTTCTGCACAATATAGAAGTGGGGACATGTCATAGATAATGTCTGGTACCTGGCTCCAATATATAACTTAACAAAGCTTTAATGGTACTCAGATTGTGATGAGATCCTGTAGGCCTTCTAATGTTTATCTGAGGAGATAACTGTTACCTCTGCTTTAAAGAGGTCTAAGTCACAAGATATTTTAATAGAAATTAGCTTGGGGAAAACATTCCTTAGCCATTTTTTTTATATTTGACTGATGTAAACCTCTTTATTTTTAAAATCAAGCCAAAACACAAGGTTTCAGAAATTTACTTCATGGTCTCTCAGCCCTACGTAGGTTCCCGGAAGACCTTCCTAAATCATTCCTTCCTTTATCTGAAGGAGTATTTTTAAATGGCTTCAGGGAGATAACTTTTTAAAGTTCCAAACTTCACTTTGTAAACCAAAATTATTTTACAGCAACGAAAAATCTGTCTGATGCATGTAAACCTCTGAAGAAGCGAAATCGGGCTTCAGCAGCAGAATCTTCAACTCTTGCTTTTAGCAAGAGTTCATCTCCTTCAGCTTCCTTAACTGAGAATGAGGTAAAAAAAAAGTGGTGTTTGCACACAGCCATTTAATTACAGAAATGATCAGGTGTGAATCTTGTTTAAAAACACAAAAATCAAAGGCGAATTCTCTAACGTTGGTGCTCTAGACAAGTTACAGTTTTGGCCGCTGTGAAACCTGTTAACGTGTGCATTGCAAATTCATTTATTGTAATACAGACGTCTGATTTGGGGACGTGGAGATATTATTGTGGTTTTTAATGTATTTACCAACAAGGTTTTAGAATTGTAACCTTCTATTAGAGGCAAAGTAAAATGCCAGTGTGTTCTGTATTTTCTTCTACAGACTTTATGTAAGTGTACTACATTAGTTACATTATGTAACTCAATATTGTCATGTTGCCATAGCTTTTATATTGAAGCAAGTTTCTTAATCCTCTGTTTGATCTAGAACTGGACAGTTTTCTGAGCAGAGCCCCTTTAAGCTCAAATTAGTTTTCAGGCTGTTTAAGCACTATTTCTCTGATGCAAATAACTTCATCGCCAGTAGAGTTAAAACAGGCAATGAAGGATGTATCTTTTTGATACTTACTAATCATAGTCTTAGCTCTGCGTATTTGGAACTGTAATTCTTCTCAATTGACATACAATAAATGAAATGTATGTACCCAGAGTGTATTCACACAATCCATTAAACCATTCCCCAGGTCATCTACGCTATTAAAACCGATCAGCCAAAGAGTGGCAGCATGAGGGTGAAGCATGCATGCTGTTTTGCAGGTGGATTCAGAAGCGTAGTTGGTAGGATTTAGTAAAATATCCATTGACAAACAGCTCCAAGCAGTTTGTATTACAAAAGCTGTAGAGAAAATACTTTCCTGCTAACAAAGGAGTAGGGCTTCCAGCTATGCTAGAGACTTTAATCTTCCCTAACGAAACTCATGAGGTGCTTAGACACTATAATGAATGCAGTTGAAATATCTAGACAGTATTGAATAAATACTGAATAAATGGTTTACCTTTGGATGGGGAAAAAAAGGTTAAATTTTAATGGCTGTGTATCTTAGTGTGCAGGAAAAATATTCTAACCAAAAAATACGATGAATTCTCTCACCTGTACCCCAATACAAACCAAGTCCTACAGGAAGTAATGTCTATAGCAGCAGTCAAGAATTGTTCTCATTTTGTTCTCTCAGTAGAGAGACTTCCATCTGTTAGCCTACCAGCTTCTGCTGTTTTGGCTTTACTGCTGGGACTTGATGTTTGTACTTGGGACCATCTATTCAGCCAGACCAGTTTAAGAAACTTACCATCTTTTTGGCTTTAAATATGTGTCTCTAAATATTATAATCCCAGAAGATTCTTCTATTTCTAGATAGAGTGTCTCTAAAATGATATCTTTTGAAATCTTTCTTGACAAAAGGTCCATTTTTGTAGGATTTGGGGTTACAACTTAATGGTTCACATGTAAAAAAGGGTATGATTATGTAGGCTGAAGTGGAAATTTTAAAGCTTGGCTCTTAATTTACTCACCTACTGCTAAATAGCAAAAGTTGTGAGGAAAAATAGCATGGGGTACACTGGTCAGAGGTCACAGACTAGGAAATCAGTTAATGGATTTCAAAGGTTTAAAAGGTTTTAAAATATCAAAACAATCCAAATCAAGATAACAGAAAATACACCCTGTCAAATAGCAGAGTTTTTTGCAGAGCTAGGTGCAGGCGGGGAGTAGATAAGTGGACTAGATCCCTAGATGGTCTAAAGCTACACTTGACCTCAACTTGTACCAAGTAAGGACTGAACCCAGTTTGTTTCCTATGGTACTAGATACATTTTGCCTTTGAATAAAACAAAAATGTCAGGCATGTGTTTCTGAACTTGCTATTGATGCATTCTACAGAAGAACAGGAAATACATAAATTTTGGGTTGTGTGTAGCTTTAAAAACCTTTTTCCCCTCCTTTTGTGTTATTACTTAGCACTTGTCTAAATGACTAAATGTGTGTGTGCCCTGGAAGCATACATCCAGAGAGGAACCTTCTGCAGAGTGCTAAGGGAAAGAGTTTAAAAACCAAACACAATCATGCAATGATGAAAGCATTGTGCAGATAATGGAATAGGATGTAATTCTTTTCAACATTAAATACATTTGGTGATTAACTTTTATATTTCTGTGTTTACTATACTTCCAAATGTTGAGTTAGATGCTCTCTTAACAAAGATAGGAAAAGTTCTGTGTATTCCAGAAGCACATACACCTCCACAAGCAATACTAGGTAGATTCTGGCCTTTGTTTCTTTTCCTTTAATTTCTCCCCATGCTGTCTGTGGGCAGCTGGTTCCAGAATGGAACCTAGATAGGACTGGTGTTTTGCCAAGAACTGTTGCTAGCTGCACAACTCTTAAATCTCAGTGCATTGCAACTAGGTTTTAGGAAAGCTGTGTACAGTAAGAAGGGTGCTTAGTTTTTTTTCTTGTTTGAAAGATGCATCTTTCTTGACCTTTTAAAAAAAGTACTATTTTGGATTCTTTTTGTTATTATTGGGGATATTTTTAAAATAGATTTATTTGAGATACTGCAGCATCAGTTGAGGCCAGATTTTTAATTGATAAATTACTTTGGGTATGTAATTTACAGAGGCTAGAAATGGGGTGGGGGTTCTTAAGAGCAATCAAACATTTATAGACCTATTGGAGATTGAAAGGTAGACTTTCACTCCCTTCAAAAATCATGCTTGCAAGTTGTTGTAAGATGGATGGGCAGAAATAGAAGGTATTATACATGAATAAATAAATTTTATACCTGCATGTAATATTGAAATGAAATACTTCATTTTACTTCTAGGCACTTGATACCAGTAGTCATTTCCTGCAGTAAAACATGACTCTGTTTAAAATCTAATTCCTAATGAGCAACTGGTAGGTCAGATGTGAGAAAGATGCTCAACACTTTGAAGGCTGCAAAAGCTCGGAGTAGTTTTTTACTGCCTGTGTCAGACATGGTGTAACCATTCAAAAGCTCATGATATTTGTGAGAAGAGATACAGGTGATGTATTCTTGTTTCTTTTTTTACTTCAGCCATCCACCCCCCAATAGTGTAGTAGGTGCCCTTAGAGAGTGTAACCAGGATTTTTTTACTAAATAAAAAAGGCTTTACATTTCCATTACTGCTGGATTATTGGCACGCTTTGTGGGTTTGCATGAAATATATCTGCTTTAGCTTTTCAATCTATTTTTGTGGGTTTTGGCTGGCTTCATTTAGGTTGGATAGATTTGTTGACAGCAGATAAGTATCATGGTACCCTGCAGTCTCTAGATACTACTTCTGAACTTTGTCAAAGAAGTGGTAACGTATTTCTGAGAGATGACAAAATAAAGACCATGAAACGCTCAATTGTGAGCTAGCCTGTCATTCATCGTATCCTCATGAAGTATGAGCTGACCAGCAGATGGCATTTTAAAGAAGCCTTTAAAGAGGTCTTGATGTTTTTTTTTCATCGAGAGTTCCTCGTATCTTCAATAGGAGGAATTATTTCTATAGCATCCAATGTTAAAGCAAGCTCAGTTCCTGGTACTAACTACAACTTCTTGTGTTTCCAAGGCCTAATAACGCAAGTTACAATAATGTAAACCTTACGTTTTGCTCTTTTTCTGCATATTTAACAGTAGATTTTTTTTTTCTTATTACTGATTTGAGGTAGATGTGGTTTATTTGCATTATTTGATGGGTATTGGCATGTATGCTCAATGGAGAAAACACATACCATTCTTAAAAGGTAAGATACTTGGTTGAGAAGGCAGTCCATGAGACATGTACAGCTGGCAATTGAAAAGTATGTCAGCTCCATTTATTGACGCTGAAGTTTAGTTGTGATATAGTACACAAGTAAGCTATTTTAGGTATGCTTACTGAAGGTTAAAACAACTGTCTTTGAGATCCTAAAAACAGGAAGGAAGAAAGGAATTAACGTTATTCTAAACAAAGTACTGGCCTACAGCAAATAGAGCTGAAGGTAACCTTAGAGGTTGTTAAACACAGTGTCCTTCTAGCTTGCCGAGAGGGTAATTTTCTCTTCAAAACAATACGTAATATAATATATATAGTGCCACCTTAAATTCCCTGACTTAGCGGACAGCTGTTTCCTGTGTTTGTTTCTGTATACCTGTAGATGTTTTTTGGTTTTCTTCCCTGTTTCAAAGCACCAATGAGCAGTCAGGGGTACATTTTTGTGGAACACTGCAAGTTATTGGACTTGTTTCTTGCTAAACCTCTGCTAAAGCCTTTAACAATTGAAATAACCTACATCACCCACCAGATCATATGGTTTGGTTATTGTGCTTCTACTTTCACATGGAAAAAGTTCTAGGTATGACTTTTGTTCTTTGTCAGCACGTTCTGTGTAGAAAATTAAGTTTCTTTATGTAATTATCTTCACCTTATGTATTACTTAGGCTTCAGAGTGCAGAGAATCTGTTTGCTGAATGTTTTCATGATGTAGGCTTTTATTCCACATCCCCTACCAAAGTATCAAGAGTATCTGTAGGCAATTTTATCATGTTTTAAAATGTTCTCATAGTTCGAATTAACTTTCCAGGCAAATTCAGAAATGCATAATATCCTTATCTGAAACGTCTAACTCCTGCTAATAATAAAAATGAAACTTGTCCCAGGCCGTCTTTTTTGCTCTTACAGTACTGTGTACACTTGTGGCACTGCATACTTAAAGAATTTATCTAGTCTAGCAGTATGGGCCAAAATACCATTCTTCATTCAGTTCAGGAATTCTTATACTGAAATAAAGGAAATGTTAACTGTAACTCAATTGGCTCTGTCAGTTTTTCTGTCTCCGTGTGGGTGCACGCTAGATTGTCTTTTGAATACAGTCTGACCTGGTGTTTGTATGTTGCTTGTCAACTTCAGCTCCTTTAAGTTGTGCTTAGATTAAAATAAACCCAACCCTGTAGCCACTGAGATGTTAATGAGGAAAAAGAAGGCAGTTGGGGTTTGTCTGTGGAAAGACTAAAATGTTAGCTTATCAGAACATGCATACTCCAACCTCTCTAGAGAAAGCTCTTGATGAGACCACTTCCTCCTGGATGATTGTGGTACAGCAGTCACTGACTCTAAAGTGATGTCCGGAAGTGTGAACTTGTGGCAGTGTCCTTAGTTTAAAGCAAAGTGGAGCTTAATAGCCAACAGCATTTAGAAGTCATGGAAACATGCTTCTGAAATGCTTTAAGAAAGATGCAGTGTATCTGTTAAAGATAGCTGATGACCTGAAGGAGGATGCCACTTAACCCAGTGAGTGTCTGACAGCTCACAAAGAGGCAGGTCACTCTTTGTGGGCCCTTTCTTTGATGGATCCTGCTGTGGAGGTGACTTTCCTTCCACTTTTTTCTTTGGTAGGCAGTAATTTTCTGCCATGCTTTGTTTTCCTTTTATGTACCCCTACCTTTAAAGTAAATGTAAGTAGTGGATTTCATTTCCATTTGGTCTTCTACAGCCAGGATTATAAAACAAGAGATGCTCAAGTAAAACAGGGGGAAGAGGGAGAGTTAACTTTTTTGGATCTGGAAAATTTTGCCCTTTAGTTGCTTTTATAACTGCTTAAGCGCAATGTGGCAGAAGAACACTGTCATCTTGAATATGACTAAGATCGAGCTTCATGTTCTTAATGCTTAAGAAGTGCTGTTAAGGATACATGAGTAATATAAGGAGTGTTTTTATAACACTGAGTTAATAAAGTGAGTTTTCTGAGAAAGAATTACCAGCTTTTATGAAAATTGGTATCTGGAGAAGTCTGAAAAGGTGTGTGCCTGATGGAGTAGTAACTGGTGAAGCCCCCAGTGTGTGTACCATAGATGCATAAACGTTAGCAACTTCTTCACTTAGAATTCCCAATTTTGTTTCAAACCTTCAAGCGCTGGGCAGAGAAGGCTTGTCTCAGTGGGATCTAGGAGAGAAGTCCCAGTGAAGCTGGGAAGAAGTGTGAATGTTGTTCACTTTGCAATTGCTAACACACAGTGAGTAGTATTTGAAACTTGCTTCTGCTCCACGAGGCATGAGATTTTGCCTTTAACGAATTCTGATGCTCTAGTTCTTTAGGACATCCTTTAGCCAAGAGGTACTTCCAGGGAAGGGAAAAAGTCACACAACCACCACCCCCTCTCAACACCTGGGATAACACTGAGCCATCAAAGATGCTTTTAGAGATCATCTTTTAGAAATGAAGACTTAATCCTAAACCTAACATAAAAAGCACGTTTAATAACCAGATCAACAGCTAATTGAGGGCCAGTCTTGACAAGCAGAACAGTTGCCTTTTTATGTTCTTAGTATGTTAAATACCAAAATTCTCAGTTGTTTTATTTTCTGACCTAGAGTTTTTGAACCTCTTTTTTCCATGCAATGACAGTGTAATGCTTTTGCTGTCACTGTCATTTACTGTTGGATTTTGGAGCAGACTGAAAGGAAGTAGAAAATTTGGAATGGAAAAACAAAGCATGTTTTCCTCGGATAGGTGAGAGGATGGAGCAAAGGTCCCCATCAGTGTTTCACTTCATCCGCGCCTGCCTCTTTGAAACACAGAATCGTTTGAATTTTCAAATCCTAGGCCACCCTCCCTTGCCTCACGCATCCCTTTGACTGGATGCCAGTGAAAATACGTCAGTACCTGCCGCTTTTTTTCTTTTTAAAGTGAAATCTCAACCATCCAGATGTGGAACTAACGATGTTACTTGCACAGTTCACCCACGTGATTCTGGAGATACGCAGGCTGAGCGTACATACCAGCTTGTATCCTACCTTTTTTTTTCCCCTCTATTTTTAAGCCAGGGGCAATGAAGAGCTGTCTCACATTCCTGCTGAGGTGTGTGGCCGGAATCAGGTACCTGGTTGCAAAAGAAATGCTTAAAAAATTATAGGCTTGAACTCGACATTTAGATGTAGTGAATGGTCTGAGAAACATTCCCCTGTGCTGGTGCTTATGCTTTCACCTTTGGATGCTTTAACCAGTGGTGCAGTGAACTGTGCAGTGAACTGAAACTCCATGTTGCAGCTGAGGGAAGTCTTGCAGTAGGGAAAGCATTTGAGAAGTGGTTTTGTTCACAATGCTTCAGTCACATAATCTTCTGTCCCCCCTCCCCCTTAATCCTTTTAGAAAGCTTCAGTCAAAAACCCAAATCAAGACTATAAACATACAAACTCACAAGATGCACATACCTGTCTCAGTTTAATTCCACTTAATACACTAGTGTCTTAATTCTTCCTTTAAATGTACAGTTGCACACATTTCCTCCTCTTTGTTTAGCCTGCCCAGCACCCTACATCAAAAACATGTTCTTACTTAGTGCAGTTATGAGAAGGGAGCTCCAGTATTCCAGAGTCTTTGCATCTTTGTGCACATTTGCACAGAATGAGGAAAAGTAGTTCAGGATGCAGCACAAATCAGTGAATCTCATATTTAGCAATTAAGCAGTTGCCCAGTATTCAGTTGCAAGAACATCTTCATTCAGTTAAGAATTCATGCTTTTATAAGCATTCTTACATAGTGTATCTAAAAGTAGGTCAATGTTTGTCTGAAAAGAATCCATTAAACACTTTGGTTAATGTGAACAGGGAATTTCAGAATATAGTTCAAAAGGAGATTAAAAATACTTTGGGGATAGAGAGTCTTGATGTGCTGATTCCTGTACCATTGTGGGTCTGAGTAACTATTGCCAAAAAGAAAGTTGTAGTGGTATAAGAGGTATGATCAAAATACTTTGAGATGAGTAGACCCAGTTCTTAAACTAACGATAGATCTGTATCCATGGGTAAAACTATAATAATAAACCCAAAGAATTTACAGAGATGCCAACAAGTTGTCCCAGATTGACTCAATAGAAGTATTATTCCAATAACAAAGCTATAAAGAACTCTGAAAAATGCAGTAATGTGTCCTTACGTGTGCCCTGAGTCAGAGGTGTGTGCACATGGGAAAGGAAGGATTTGCCTTGGGAGCCTGGTTAATTTGTTGCTTCTGGTATTCCAAACCTCACTGAGCCCTGTAGTAAATTCAGCCCAAAAGAAGGGCAAAGCTCATGGTTTGCTTTTTAGGCCTGTTTCCCCCTTTCCCTCACTTGTGTATGCAGAGGCACAGTTTCCGGTTGAAAGAGCTGTGCTTGATTTCTGAAATGCCACGCGATTGCTCAGTGCTCATGCAGAGCCATGCAAGAGCCTCTGCAGGCACGTCCTCACAAAGCTGTGTTGACGTTCAGTAATTGAGGGAAATGGGAAGGAAAGCCTGACTGATGTGCAGAATGTGAAGTTTGATGGTGCTTGCAATGATGCTAACTCCTGCAGAATGAGGGGATCTTCCGTGTTTCAGCATCAATAATTGCCAGTAGTGGAGGTGATTATAGAGTTGAGGTACAATTTCCTTGCAGAAGCTTGGCGCTTACTATAGATCCAAAGTGAACAGCCTTGCCTTTTTTTTTCCCCCTCCCTAAATTTACACTCTTAAAAATAATACTTGGCCTTTATGAGAAATAAGAAATTACTCAAAATGCAAACCAGAATGCAATAGCAAACTGGCAATCGTTCCCAATTGCTAATTAACAGGTTTTGCCACTAATCTAAATGTTTGATTACTTTGAATCTTGGCCTATCAGAGCAGTTAATTACACGCAATTTACTTTGCTAAGGAGATTACGTTACTAAAGTAAGGAAAAGACATGCTCTGGCATGATCGCAAGGGAAAGATTTACATTTGTAAGTTAACAGGGGAAAAAAAAAAACAAAACCTGTGCTGATTTTTACTTAATGCGGTGAGTTAGATGCTTATGTGTGAACTATGGAAAGTTGTGTTAAACCACAAAAGCATTATGTTTAGTTTTAGATGTGGCTGTGTTTCACGTCAGCGTGAACGGATGTCCAGCAGTCATCTTGTGAATCATCTTTATCTAGTGACTGTTTCAATCTAAAGGCCTTTGCAAAACTCAGCTGTCCCCTTGGTGAATCAAAATCTCTTGGTGCCATTGCCGTTTGCTTGGGGTACAAATACAGTTTTCCCCAACATCTCATGCTCTACCTGTCACTAGGTTTTAAGTCCTTAATGAGAAACGTTAGATGAAGGTTGCCTCCGCCTCTTCTACACAGGCCTGAAGGGACAGGCGCCCATTTTACTTCCCTGTTATTTCCGTCATCTATTCTGGAATAACTTGAGCTGAGGTCTTGAATTCTGGCTCTCTTCATAGAAAGAGCTTTCCCAGAATATGTTCATATACCATAGCGTTTATTTATAAAGTGAGATAGTTGGTAGGGAGTGTTTCACCTTCTGCAGGGCATAAGGCGAGGGTCAGACTCTGAATTATCGTGAGGAAATGCTTCTGTCTCTTACAACAGGGAATCTGCTGATCTCCACCTTAAATAGCCTCCTAAAATTAGCAATATGATAACTCAGATGGTGGTGGAGTAGATGTGAGCTGTGTGCATAACTTACATGTAATGTGGCTATTGGATGCATTGGCTAAAACATTGGTCATGGTAGCAGGGACCAGGGATGTGTTCTGCAGCAGCTGCAGCTTGCATCTGGAAGTACATCACTGAGCTTCTTGTGAATGTATTGATTCTTAGGAGTTGTGACTGCCATAAGCAGGCATCCCGGCTTGTCTGTGTAGTGCAAAACTGATAGTTAATAGAGCGTTTGATTTGTGAAGTATGTGAGGCTCAGGACAGCCACAAAGGAGAGATCTTGAAAGATGCTCTCAGTCTGGTAGCCATGCAGTTGATAAACTAAAGGTATTTTGTTCATGCTATATGTGTTGGTATTCATGCTTGAAATACGGTATTAATCTGTAGGTGGGTGTAAATTGCCAAGTTTTATCTTGAATGGGCTGATAGAATTTGGCTTTTGTGGTTACATTTGTGTTGCATTAGAGTTTGATTCTTGCCAGCACTGCTCCCTTTTGGCCTGGTAACCGTTAAATTTAAATGAAGGGCTGGTGCATTCATTCTGAGGCAGTGAAATCTCAGTTCTGTAGGAAAATGGCTGTCTGCCTATGGTTCACAAATGGCTGGGCTTTTCTGACCTATGTCTAGGGGGGGTCTGAAGAACTGTCATCTGCCATAGGGTTGCTTTACCATATAGAGGTCTGCATCCTTTTGAACATTTTACAAGTGTCTAAAGCAAAGCAGAGCTAGGGACCCATTGCTTTGAAACAAACCTCATTCTCTTGTGACTGTGTTGTCACTGGATGTGTTCTGTTTCTCTGCCTTCAAAAGTAGTGGTCTCGGGGAAGAGAAGCGTTTCCCTCAAGGGCAAGACTATGTAGCTTTTGCTGCTAGAAAGAAGGCTGTCTTAAGGTGTGCTACCTTAAATGCCAGAAAAATGGGTCTTCTCGGGGCTTTACATGTACTTTGTGCTGTGGGAGAAAGATGGGAGATAACCATAGTGTCAAGTTAACATAAGACTGTTTAGTTTTCAACAGAGCCCTTTTGTTATAGTAGAAAAGCTGCTTTCAGTAGAACAGCCGTACAGATCTAAGACCTTCTAGCTTATGTTTTCGGTTTGTAGGTTTTCATTTTGTTTTTTTTTTTCTTTCCTAACTGTGACTGATTTTGGCTAGTTGGAACAGGAACATAATGACATACTAATTAATGCTTCTGTGCGAACAGTTTAAACAGAAATAAGCATGTATGGAAGTTTACTTCAACCGTAAGGGAAAATGGGTTTGTGTTTTGCTGAACTCCCACGCTGCCTTTCTTCATCTGCCATTCCCAGCAAGGTCAGGTTGCTCCTGGCTACACACTCAAGTTGTGTTTGCAGTTTACTGTTTCCCAGCTCTTTCCAGGGGACAGATTTCCTGGTGCCTGAGCAAAGCAATCACTTAACATGGAGGTTTTTTTATTGCTTCTAAAACAGTTAAGCAGAATCTCCAAATCACTGCAGCTATAGAAATATTCATAGGTGATGTGTAGGTATGAGTTGCTTTGGTAGTGTGCATTTGCACAGAGAAAATGCATTTACACCCTTCCAAGTAATCTGGGAGGGGAAAAAGCCAACCAACTGTCACTGATATAATTCATTAAGTATTTTCAGGCATGGTCAAGAAAAGCAAATGTTCAATGGAGGAATGCAAGTTAGCTGGCAGCAACAGTGAGAAATAATCACTCAAAACCAGTGTTTCTAAAGGGATTTTATGAATACTAATGCCAGGCCTGGTTCAGGTTTACATTTTTCTCTCTGATTTCAAAATCAATCACTTGTAATAAATGTTCACATTAAAGGAGATTGGCTGATAGGGGGATTGAGTATAGCTGTCTCCATCACTTTGTAAGCTGTGCTGTTCTTGATAAAATGCATTCTACTGTTGATAAATATGAGATCATATGTCTGAAAACAGAGCAAATTCTTATAAAGCAGGGTGTCTGTACCCTGACAAACAGCTGCTGCGAAAATGAGCTCTTGAGTTCCACAGCAGTTTACAAGGACTTTTAGGGCTGTATTGAAAAGACTTAGGGAAATCCTTGTGCAGCAGAACAGATGCACTGAAGAGTGGCGTGTTGGTTTGCTTTGGATATGGTACTTAGGAGCCTTCTAATGGGCTGTTGCCTCCAATTCTCATGCCTGATTTTTCAAGAGTCCTTTTGAAGTACAGCGGAGGTTTAGAGAAAACCCACCAAAATTCTGTTGATGCTGGAAAAAGTTCCTGTGGGAGAAAATTAGAGGGTTCTGACTTACTAAAAAGGATTGAAACAGGCTTCATTGCAGCATGCTTCCATAGGAGGAAAATGTTTGCTTTCAGGGGGCTTTTGATACAGTTGAAATACTTGCAGAAAGCATCATCTACTGTGAGTTGCAGTAAGACAGCTCAAAAGGGACATGAGGCAGTATTTTTCATGGTCTGTGTGAATGAATAACCATTAGAACAAGCTTGAAGTGACAGGTTTCTTTTGTAATTCCAAGTTGTGATGCTCTCGTGGAGAGTGTACTTAGTAGAACACAACTATGTGAGTACTGACTGAGGGCAGCAATATGAGATTCTGCATCTTCCAGTGAAATGCGAGATAAGACAAATGACTCAGTTGTCCATCCCCTCCCTAAATCTTATTGCTCTGGAAACTGACCTATAGTTCCTTTTAAATATGTTACTTGGGTGTTTGGGGTATTTTTAAAGTAAATAATGAGTATTTTGCAAGAATCCTCCATCTTTAATGCATCTAGATCTGTTATTTAAGAGTTATCCATTACAGGGCTGTCTCCTATGGTATTTTGAATTCATTGTTGGCTATAATATTCCTAAAGCATGTTCAGGCAGCCACTTCTTTTTTCTTCCTCTCTTCTATATACCATTCCCATTTTATTGAAGAATATTTGGGTCAGAGGCTTTCACACACAGCTTGAAATTTCTTTCTAAGATTAACTGTTAACTCTTATAAAACACATATTCCACTTTAATCAAGGGGTTTGAAGATATCCCTGTGTTACTGGCTAACAGCTAACTGTATTACAGAACTGACTATAAATAAAATGCCATATTAAAAGGTTTTGGTGTTTTGTTTTGCTGCTTTTCAGTTGCTGGGGATGGTTTTTACAGTTGTGACTTCCACAAATGCATACTCTGGTTTTAATCAAGCTTTTTCTAAAGGTGGGGGAAACAGAACCCAAAGAGTGTGCCTGAATCTGTTAGTGTGAGTTGCAGTGTGTTTGCTTCCTTCAGCTGATGTTCTGTACAGAATTGTCCATACATGGCTGCTTTCTCTAACATGTATGTTTAATCTTCAGATCTCGGATGGCCAAGGAGACGAGCGCTCAGAGTCTCCCTATGAAAGTGCTGATGAAACTCAGACTGAAGTGTCTATATCATCCAAAAAATCTGAGCGAGGAGCAGGAGCAAAAAAAGAATATGTGTGTCAGGTGAGAGATGTCAGCCGGGGCAGCGATGTTTCCTGAGGCTTCCTAGAAAAGGGCTTTTTAAATATGAAAATGACAATGTCAGGCCAGAAACACGTTTATCATGTGTGTCTGAGATGTCTGTTAGCAATGAGGGTGCCATGCCAGTAATTGGAATTTTTCATTCCTAATTATTTCTTTTCCTTGACCTCCAATAAGTGACTTTTCCTTTCTGCTTGGCTTTCCACATCTCTAAGATAAGCATAATTTGTGCCTCAAAGTGTGTTAGTGTTGCCAGGTAACTAGTTAAATGACTGAGAAGAGCTGCTCACTTATCTGTTAATAAAGAGGAGGAAGTAAAGCCCATTGGTTCCTGTCCTGTGTGCAGCAGAGATTGCAGCCCTGCATTGCTAGCAGCATGTGTGTGGCGTGTTAATCGAAAGCAAAAAGCTTTCTCGAACTATTCTAGAAGAGTTCTTGGGTTATGAAATGGCAACACAATACAAATGGACAGATCAAATTTGTTTCCACGAGACTGGGCATGCAGCTGTATTTTCATGTCTTGTAGCGATGATGAGGTTATATCTATTTTTAAATGTTGGCTAAACCCTTAAATTCTGCCAGCATTGTTGTTCATTTTTAGTTATGCTCGTGTCATTGCTAACCACTCAGACATAGAAGTGTCATTGTGCCACCTAGATTAATTTCCTTTTGCCAAGGAAAAGGAAAATAAGGAAGCTTTTTAACCCTCCTGAGGCGCATCAGTGTGCTCAAGGAAAATTGCTTAAAGCTTTGTTTCTTTTCCTTTCTTCTGTCAGTTTGTATTTACTCATGAACCGTGGTTCTATGAGTGATATTTCTAGCGGTTTAATGACTCCATTACTTGATTTCAACAACGGGAAAAGAGATTTTGAGGAGCAATATATGAAAAGGAATAAAGAAAACAGTTTTTTTCCACATATGAACTTTTCTTTAACGTTCAATGCCTTTGTGTTGTAAAAGCTGTGTGAAAAAACAGGTGATCTCCTGCTGTGTGAAGGACTTTGCTATCGAGCTTTTCATGTGAGCTGCCTTGGGCTCTCTGGAAGACCAGCAGGAAAATTCATATGTAGTGAATGTACATCAGGCAAGTCTGTCCCTTTCTATTAATTTAAAAGAAATAGTTGTAGTTTTCCCATACCTTGTTCTAGGAAAATCTCCTGTACACAGTATGCATCCTGGGAGAAACCATACTTACCCTTTGGTGCCCGACTGGGTGGGAGTTCATACAGTATTACTGAGTGTGCCATGGTTTAGAAAGCGCACAGTGTTTTCAGTGAGAGCCTCTTGCAACTTGGCTGGTTTGGTCTGAATTCCATTGCCTTAGCAACTGCAGAATATTTGCTCTCAGAGTGCAATTACAGATGAGGTTTATAAAGTCTGTCACACAGACTTAAGAAATCCTTGGAAGAAAAGCAGCAGGTGAAACATTTGAAGCCCTTTTTCAGTCCTTTGTGTGTCTATACCAATCTTTTGCTTTTCCTATTAAAAGACTACTTTATTGCTATTAATTTTGTCTGCTTTTAATCCTATAATAACTGCTTGTAAGTTCTTAATCATAAAGCTTATGTAAAAGATTTGCGTTCTTGCTCATAAGCTCATCTCAGTACACACAGTAAACCTTGCTGGAGCAAGGCTGCTTCAAAATAAAGCTGTTCTAAGTGGTGCAGAGCGAAGATTAGAGGATGCTTGTCCTTGGTTTGTGGACCTACTCCAAATTTCACAGGCTCAAAGACAACCCATCATCCTGGTTCATTGGTTTAATAGGAAAAAATAGTCTTGCTCATGTACTGAGGCTTATAAATAAGAATGTAAAAGCAGGTTGTTGAGGCTTTGGGCATTGTGTACATGTTAGCTGCAGTGGGTTTGCATTGCAACCTTATCTGAGCAGATGAGTGTTTAACACTGAAGAGTTAAATGGGTTGCTGCATCAAATAATAGAATTTGAGTTTGTTTAAAAACAAAACCCTCCCTCATGCATAACAAAACCGAAGCATTTTAAATTCACGTTTGGGTGCCAGAGCGGTTACATTCTTTTCCTTACTTTTGCCACTAGGTGTGCATACCTGTTTTGTGTGCAAGGAGAGAAAGGCAGATTTGAAACGCTGTGTCGTATCTCACTGCGGGAAATTCTACCATGAAGCCTGTGTGAAAAAATTCCATCTCACTGTGTTTGAAAACAGGGGATTTCGATGTCCTCTCCACAGCTGCCTGAGTTGTCATGTTAGTAACCCCTCACATCCACGGATTTCAAAAGGTAGTTTCATTTTACGTTTGGATGACTGATGAATTAAGTCTGTTTGTGGTATGTTAAGGTAAGGAAGCTGTCCATTTAATAGCTGCTCCCTGCAGGTTTTCAGGCATGGAATGTTGATTGATTCAGAATTCCCTTAAAAATAATAATTGAATACATTTTAGTCAAAATTAATATTTACCTCATGTTCTATTTATTTAACTGGCTTCCTATTCGCTATATTTAACCATGTTAAGAGAATGAAACCTGGAATGCCTAGATGATGAGGAGAGACAGGCTGAACAGAGCGAGGGCAGGACCTGTGAACATGCAAATCCTGCGGCAGGGCTCGCTGGATGTGGAGGCGTTTGATTCTGTGCATATTTTTAGCTTTGAGCAACATCTGTAGACAGAATTGCATGACAAAAGCTTGCCTACCCTGCTGTACGTAGTTAAAACCTTCACATTTAAATACCATAATGCTTTAAACTCCGTATAGGGTTCTTTGAAAGCTGTTGTTAATTCAGTAGTGTTGCTAAATGCAAATGTGCAAACTCTGAAAGCATAATGTATGTATTTTTGCGTGTGTCTATAGCCTACCTGAGGCAGTACTACCGTGTTTTAGCTCAACTAAGAAATCACTTTTGTTCCAAAATAATATGGCAGTGTTCTGCTTTGCTAGGAAAGATGATGCGTTGTGTTCGCTGTCCTGTCGCATACCATGCTGGAGACGTTTGCATTGCTGCAGGATGCGCAGTCATCGCTTCCAACAGCATTGTTTGTACGAATCATTTCACTGCCATGAAAGGAAAAAGTCATCACGCGCATGTCAATGTGAGCTGGTGCTTTGTGTGTTCAAAAGGTAAACTGATGGAACGACTCCTTCGCAAATGCAGTAGCGATTTATTCTTCAGTTTAAATGCTATTGTACTGATCTGTTTATAGAGAATTATTAGCAGTCTCTTTCTTTAGAGTTCTGTGAGGTATTGAAATAGATTCAGATCAGCTTGTGCTGCTTCAAGTTTTTGAGTATCCCTTTTTTGCAGATATAATTTATTAAGGAATGTTTTCAGTTGGACTTTGTCCAGCAATCAGAAGCCAAATTAATTCTTTACAGAGACACTTAATGAGTAGTATTTCTTTATTCTTTCCCCCTGTGTTCAATGTACTGAAGCTTTTTGTGTTTCTTTATTGCTGATACGTAATATTAAAACATAAATAATTGAAGAGTTGCTTTTAGTTTAGCAGCAGACAGCAAATTGAACCAGTAGTAGTTGGTGCTGGGAATGCCACTAATTAAGGGTGGTTTGGTTTATGTCTTGCCGTAAATCTATGGCTTACTGAGCCCCACAAACTGCACAGTGCTGATTAAACTGTGGCAGTGGAAGTTAACCTGATTTGTTAACAAATTAACATGCAGCATAGCAGCTTTTAAGCTGCAGCTAACTTTGCACTTGATAATTCATGGAACAAACTAACAACCTTATTCCCTCTTTCTCCTCCAGGAAAAAAAGCATAACAAAATCTGTTATTAATATTTTGCATACAATGAAATATTAATATATATTAAAAACTGTGTTAAGCATATTTTAGCCATTAAAGTAAACCAAAGTAATTATAATTTGTGGTGCATTATTCTGGCTTTTTTATTGCAAGCTTGCTTGTTATTTTGTATGCATTACTAATCTGAGTCTGCCAGGCATTCAAATTAGTAAAGACCTTTTGGGTTTTATACATAACTAAAGGTTACATCTTTGTTGCAAGCCAGCATGGTTTAACCATTTATTTTCAAACTGAACCTGTTGCAGTGCTTTAAATGTGGGTTTACGTTTGTTTCTATGTTTTGCAACCTTTTTTTTTCCCCTCTCTCTAAAGGAGGAAGCTTGTTGTGCTGCGAGTCGTGTCCTGCAGCCTTTCACCCAGACTGCTTAAACATCGAAATGCCGGATGGGAGCTGGTACTGCAATGATTGCAGGGCAGGGAAGAAGCTCCATTTCCAGGATATTATTTGGGTTAAACTGGGAAATTACAGGTCTGATGAGCAGATTTATCTTGTTTTACAATACTAGCATGTCTAATTAAGGAGCATACAATTGGTTGTTTCTTAAGGGCAGCTTTGCTGCACACAGATTTCTCATTCTTCCTTAAGCTAGAGACCCCATCTCCTTGCAATCTTCAAGTTGTACTGTTGCTCTCAGCCAAAGCATTGCCCATATGGGACTGCTTGTAGTCTTCTGGCATCTGCTTCCAGTGTATGAGTCTTCAACCCCCTTTGTTCCAGAGTTCTCTTCAAATAATTAAGCTGGTACAACTTATCATTGGCTAAATTACTACCTTGCAGGCTGGGAGATAGGTCACTCCGGTTGTCAGTGTTTCACACTTCACTGAGATTTGAGTGAGATAGAGGTGGGTGGGGTTTATCCTAGGAAGCATTAATAGCTATTCTCAGCTGTATCGTGATTTTTGACAATTACAGTGATTACAGGCCTGTTAAAGATGATGTTTTTGTTAACCAGATGCAGGGAGCTTTATTTGTATGCTCAACTTGCAGGCAGGTAAAGTCCCACAGTTTTGAGTGTTGGGCTTTCCTGCTTTAGACCTGCCTTACTGCGGGGAAGAAAGGATTTTAATCCTCTTGGATCTTGGAAAAATAGGCAGTTGCTGCTGTTCAGGGTGATTGTGTTACACTGTCTCTTGCAGAAAGAGCTTGACTAAAATGCTGTATTGTTTTATTTGTACTTCTGTGCTAGGTGGTGGCCAGCAGAAGTTTGCCATCCGAAAAACGTTCCCTCAAATATCCAGAAAATGAAGCATGAAATCGGAGAATTTCCTGTGTTTTTCTTTGGTTCTAAGGATTACTACTGGACACACCAAGCACGGGTGTTCCCTTATATGGAGGGAGACAGAGGGAGCAGATACCAGGGGATCAAAGGGATTGGAAAAGTCTTCAAAAATGGTACATAGCTGAAGTTAACAAGAGTGATTGGTGATACACGTGCTTTGCTTTCTTTACACATAACCTTGGGCCTGGTTTTGTACATTTGTTTTCCAATAGTAGATTAAAACAGTGGTTTGGTGTCCTGGGCAGCAGTCACTGTTACTGACTTTGAATAAAAGCATTATTTTCATGGCTTGTAAACCGACTGGCATCTAATTGGAATTATTTCTGATGATATTTACTTTCCAGAAAGGAAATGATGAGTGTAACTGGGAAGCAGATAGAATAGAATTGATACATGTTAAGAACGTTAACACTCCAGAGCCATTGTTGGCAAGGAAGTTGAATGATAGGATGAAGTAGAAAAGGGTGATTCTTTAACACGCATGGGAATGAGTCTTTTCTGATGACAACAATCTGTTCTAGCTTTGCAGGAAGCCGAAGCTCGATTTCGAGAAATAAAGCTACAGCGAGAAGCCAAAGAAACCCAAGAAAGTGAACGTAAACCTCCACCATACAAGCATATTAAGGTAAAGTTTGAGGAACTTACACTGGACACTCAAAGGTCTAAGGCAGCACTGGAGAGGAAGAACTGGATGGTGAAGTGGAGAGGAGAGGTGGTAATGATGTGCTGGCAGTTGTGGTTTTATTGTGTTTCCATTAGAACATCATTGCATAATTTAGTAACCACTGTAATAACTCTTGCAGTAAATTCCAATGGTTTTAAGTGATATTTTAACTATTTTAATGTATTATTCAGGTGAATAAACCTTGTGGTAAAGTGCAGATATATACTGCTGATATTTCTGAGATTCCCAAGTGCAACTGCAAACCCACAGATGAAAACCCTTGTGGCTTTGATTCCGAGTGCCTAAATCGAATGCTGATGTACGAATGCCATCCACAAGTTTGTCCAGCAGGAGAGCGGTGCCAAAACCAATGCTTTACAAAGCGACAGTACCCGGAGACAAAGATCATCAAAACCGATGGGAAAGGCTGGGGTCTGGTTGCCAAAAGGGACATCAAAAAGGTATGAATTGTTCCTGAAGAGCAGGGAACTGGGGACTCAGGATGTTGTCTGTGGGTTTGGTATATACTTTACTAGTGATACCTGGTGTCTTTCAGGGGGAGTTTGTGAATGAGTATGTTGGTGAGCTGATTGATGAAGAGGAATGTATGGCGAGAATCAAATACGCACATGAAAATGATATTACCCACTTCTATATGCTTACTATTGATAAGGTAGAGTGTTTTACATTCTTCCAGTATTTATTTATAACATTATTTTCATTCCTTTTCCTTCTGTTGATCACCTGATACAGTGCTCTGCTCCTTTTGATGTTCCACAGTTTCATATATTCCTGTTGTTGTATCTTCTGTGCCTGCTTGCTCCATTCTTTATATATATATAAAATATATGCATGTGTGTATTTATCTTATATATATATATAATACATCTCATTAATTCTAACTGCATAATGTAATAAAGTATATATTAAGGTCTATGAATTGTGCTTTGTTGCTTGTGATCAAGTGCAACAGTTTGTATTTATCTGCCTAGTCTTGAAAGGAAGTATGATGCTTTGGGAAATAGTGTTCATAGAGTTGGATGAATTATTATTAGTAATCCTTTTAACAACAACAACAGAAATCCTCACTGGAGAGTAGTGTGGAATATAGTTGTGAAGCTGTATCCTATACTGAGCATTTCATCGTTTTCATAACTCTCTGTCCCTTTGTCTATAGCAAAACCAGACCTGTGCTTCTGTGCATTTTCTGTTCAGAAAGCACTGTCTGCATTAGTAGCCAGCCAGCACCCCACAAATTGATTCTGCAGCAGATTAATGCAGCAGATGAATTAACACAGCACATTAATCCCACATCTGTAGTTTTCTGTGCATGCCTCTGAGAATTTTGTTCCTGCGAGGGGGAAGAAAGTGGAGAACCTGGACAGTAGGGGTATAGATTTTTATATATATATTTATATATATATATATATTTATGGGGAGTGTATTGTGTATGTATGTGTATTCTGTTGCTTCAGTACCAATCAGATACTTAGGAGAAAACCAGAAGTTGTCTGTCAGTCCTGCATGTTCTTACACTCCTAATCACCTTTCTTTCCTCAAGACTGCCCTGTGTTTCCACAGCTACCGTTCTCATTAGTCCTCTAACAGAGGAGTTCCTGCACAGGAGTTATCACCTCAGAACATTGAAACCACATTTCTCTAAACCCATAAGTTTCTTATGTCTGCTAAACTGACATACAACATCAGTGCATTAAAAAGCTGAACTGAATATGTATTTGACTCGTACTGTAGTTAATAAATCCTCATCATGGTTCTGTCTTGCAGAAATACCCATGCACATGCCATTAGAGACTCCATGCATGTAGTCTTGACAATCATACGTGTGCACACTGATGAAAATTAGTTAAAAGGAAAGTTTAATAGTATTTCATAAGTAAGCAAAGCTTTCTTAATCAGCTCTTCAAACAAACACAGTTCTGGCTATTGCATGACTTTATTAATGTCAGATATGTTTGGTGGAGACAGAAACTAAAAGGTAATTTTATGTAGGAATAGGATTTTTGTTTAGTTTACCAAGAGCTTGTTTTTGCTTGAACTAGGCTTACTGGGGAAAGAAAGCTTTTGAGAAACTGGTTATCTCTGCAGATAATCACACAATGACTTAGTAAATACTGCAAAATTCAGTATGTGTAAATGCATCACAGCTTTGTGAATGCAAAGTAAAAGGTAAATGGGCTGAGTCTGAGTTTTGAGGCTTTCCGGAGAGAAGGGGGTTGTCTAACATTTCCACCACTGTGCTCACAAGAACACTTATCCTGCCATGTGGCTGCGATGGGTTTTGGGAAGATGTGAGCTAGAGCACTAGTATTGCTTTGGGAGTGTCACATTCCAGGCCACATGAGACACTACAGTTTTCAATACAACATGTACCACTGGTTTGCTTGTGTGCTTCTGGGGAGCAAAACTGTGCCTGTTTTGAATGCAACTACTGAAATAATTAATGGATTTTGTCTTTGTGAAGAGAAAAAACATTCATTCTGTTGCTGGTTTGATCTCCAGGACCGGATTATTGATGCTGGCCCTAAAGGAAACTATTCTCGATTTATGAATCACAGCTGCCAACCAAATTGTGAAACCCTCAAATGGACAGTACATGGAGACACTCGTGTTGGCCTGTTTGCTGTATGTGATATTCCTGCAGGTACATCAGCTTATGTTGCGTTTGGTTTAATTCCTCAAGTTAAACTTTTTGCCCAGTTATGAGCAGGATGATCATGGTTTGACTGGGTCAGTGCAAATAGTTTTTGTAGGGAACTCAGCACATGGAAGCAATTCTTTGTGATCTGCCTTTTACTTTAATGTTTCTTGTTAGCGAGTACCGTGGCTGCTTCTTGTTGCTTGATTCCTAGGGAACACCAAAGAGCCTCTAGTTAGTATCCTTGTGTCTACTTTGTGTTGTAGAGCATAGGTTTTGTTTTGGGCATCTTGGACAGTACTTGTGCATCTTTTCATATTAAGATAATAAGCTTCAGAAGTGGATGAATGAGGCTGCTTAAAAGTATATGTTTGGTTTCTGTACACACAAACATATATCTTCTATCTGTAGCTATATCTAGCTGTTTGGATATTTAGCTATATATAACCTCTGCGCGTGTAGACCAGACACACAGTTTTGTTAAGTCAAACCTATTTATTTTACCGTGTAATTGCATAAGACATGCTGTACTGGCATCTAGTTAATCGTTGTCAGTGCTTATGAGCAGTAGAGAGGGAGAAATCCCATGGTAGTAGATCAGCAGTTAATGAAACCTGTATTTGTTTGTAATCATTTTAATCAACTTCATTACCTTGTCCTTCATAATGAAAGGGTTTGTCTTGTCTCACTCAGGGACAGAGCTGACTTTTAATTACAACCTTGACTGTCTGGGCAATGAGAAAACAGTCTGCAAATGTGGTGCCCCAAACTGCAGTGGATTTCTTGGGGACAGACCAAAGGCAAGTAATAGATCAAGAGATTTTGACAGGGTCTTGTCTACTGGCCTTGTTGTTGTTCTTTTGGGGCATGTGTTGGTGGACCAGTTGTATGTCATGATAAAGGTCAGTGCTGCTTGAACAGATGCTAGCTGTCTTCTGAAGAAAAAGCTTACTGTGTGCCTTGCTGTAAGATGGGAACATTGTTTTGCCAAACATAACCTTGGTGCTGAAGAGTACATTTTAACGGTGTAACAGTACAGTGGGAAAAACTGGGTTTGGGAACACACCTAACTATAGTCAGTGAGATTATTCTGACATTGCAGTTTATATATCCCCTGTGTAAGCCTTAAGATATGATTGTTTTGTTAAGATCTGTTAAAAAAAAAATCTATTGAACTGCAGAAAAAATAAATAGCCAGTTTTTATCTGGATCGAGACCATCTTAGGAACCTGAACATACACAAGTCCATGGATCCTGATGAAAACCATCCGCGGGTCCTGAGGGAGCTGGCAAATGAAGTTGCTAAGCCACTGTCCATCATATTTGAAAAATCTTGGCAGTCAGGTGAAGTTTCTGACAACTGGAAAAAGGGAAATATAACCCCCATTTTCAAGAAGGGGAAAATGGATGAGCCTGGGAACTACAGACCAGTCAGTC